>JAHDVE020004438.1:0-198131 GCA_022606495.2 Halesus radiatus | reverse complement strand
TACAATATCCGCGTAGGTACTTTATTATCTTAAAGTAAATTTTGATAATCTTTATCCATAAGAACTCTTTCTTTGCACAAGTGATGAGAAAACCATCGAAATGCCCACCCACCATTCAAAAAATCCACGAATTCCTTTCCAGTTCAGAGCTACTCTTTGATGTACAGGATGCTCTTGTAAATTCTATTTTCAAGGATAAATAAAAGTTTTTTCTTCTCGCACTTCCAAATATTTTCTTCCACTATACGACATTCATAAAATCGATCCACATTTATAGATTAATGTTTTTCCTTTGAAAAAAAAATTGATAGTGTTTCGAATTAGTTTGGAACACCTTCCCGCTGTCCCCCCTTAACCCACAGTAGTCGTACGATACAGTGCACCACTACACAAGAAAGAATCTAGAAGAAGATAGAATTATTCTATTGTAGTTAGCTATGCTGAAATACTTTTTTTATTCGCATTTAGAGTATGGATTGGTTGCAAGAAATTGCCACCTGACAAATGATTCCCTTTATAGTATAAATAAATCATTCATTATATGGCATGTATTATAACGCTTGATATACAAACTTAGCAGGCATATAACCTGGCAGGAGTTGAAACTTCAACGCCTGATTCCGATAAATCACTGACGTCAGAATTGATAGACTTGCCCTAAGTACGATCTCAACGTCTGGAGGCAAAGGTCACGTGACACTAATTTTGACACCAGCTTATTTCTCTCCCGTCCACGTTTATTTCGCGTGAATTTGACTGCGGTAAGCATATCACAAAACAATTGTAGAAAGGGTCAAACTAAATATTCTGTTTTTGTGAACAAGTCGACCATTCTTACTTATTTGCTGGTTTATTTAAATTAGCTGCACGCCTAGTTCGCCCCCGCCCCTTTTATTCTGGTGTCTTCCCTTGCGTGTTAGGACATATCTATGTATTATTTTCTCTGCGCGATAAATAGATCTGCAATTCCAACAATGGGCTGTTAACGGTGACCGTTCTAATGTATAAAAAATCGAAATGGCGCTGATCGCCGATTTGTGACGATGTCAAAATGCGACGGGGTTTCGAACTAGGCCTAAGTCATCCTGTTTGCTACCATTACCTTAACGGACGTTAGGTTTTGCCTAATCAGTTTCACTATGACTGAAACACGCCGTAATGTCGCTTGTCCGCTTGACAATCAATACGGCGGTAACCGGTATTCCGTGTAATTACGAAAAATATTGTTTACGACATCTGGGTCATTAGGATGTTGACGACAAGCTCAAATTTATGTAACTACCTAAATGTAAAATGCATTTTTCTTTTCAGTGGCGTAGCAAACGGGGGAAAAGACCATGGGCGCGTCCTCGGGGGGGCAGCCCTTTTATATATTCATTATATTTTCCTCATTACGTAAGATCTTTTTAAGAAGAATGCCGTATGTTTATAATTGCGACCACAGTTTGTCCGAACAAAGTAATTTTGTGGAAAAATCCATACATTAAGTACATGGTATGCATTATGAATAGATACATTCAATGGTGACCGAATAAATCAGCACTTTTTAAAAGTGAAATAAAGTCATTGAAAGTACTCTTTTTTAATTATGTTTTTTTCTAATTTAAAAAATAAAAATGATTAATAAGGTGAAGTGAGAGAGATTTTGGGTATTTTTTTTGTAGTTTTAATGATTTCATATGACTTTTAAAAATTATGCCGATTAATACGCGTGTTGATTTATCGTGGAAAGATGTTCATTGGAGGCACATTTAAGATGAAATTCACTTCAATGAATCAATGTTTACGACACTTGGACTTATATTTCAATCGAAAATATGCATATTGTAGTTTGTGAACGCAAGAAACACTACGAATTATTTATCTGTAAATTCTGTTTGAGCATTTTTGTCACTGAAAATCTTATACATTTTCCTAACTACCCGTATAGAATTTACAAATAAACAATTTCTAGTTTTGCCATAGTTAGCAAAGTACAGTGATGTTCAGGGCCAATTTTGTAATGTTGAACCTTAAACAAGATTTCACTTGTCATTAGAATACCATAATTGATTTGAAAGCGAAAGTAACTATCTCGAAATAAAAAAAAAACGTTCATTTGAATATTTTATTTCATTCCAAACGTTTATTTTTTCAAAATATATCTAAATCATAAAGTTCTTAAGTAGGTACCTACTCGTGTTTTACATGTTGATAATATTCTAAAAAAACCTTCTTTTGAATATGCAATCTGTGGCTAACCAGAGTGTTATTTATATCTATGGGTTAACTTAAATAAAACATGGCGGGTTCAATGTTTTTCATACTAACTTTAAAACGTTATAGCAACAGTTTTACATATTGGATTTCATTCAAACTACTTTCTAAACCTTCCCGGCACTAATAAAAACAAACTGTAGTATATTCTAATCGAGAACAAACAAACAAACTTACATTGATTTTTATATATATATAGATTATATTTATTATCCATTGTAACGAACTCATTCAGGGAAGTTCGTGAGATCTCTCGGCTTTGCGAAAGTTGGCCGAGTTTCACACCTGTGAAAGTAAATTTATTTTATAAAATTGAAAGCAGTTAATTTATCTAAACGACGTAAATACTAACTGAAGATACACATTTTTTGTGATCATATTTTTAAGCTTCCTCTTTGCGTACTTCGTTCGGGAGCATTTAATTATGCTGAAATAAAGCAATTAGCATAAACGTGTTAAAATTAACGAATAACGTTTGCAAATATGTAATATAATGTCACACACATATAATATTGTACCATTATGCCATACGGTAAATTTCCTGCGCCACAATGTACTTACGACTCACATATATTATGTCTTATTATAACTTCTAATTCAAAACTTGTAGCTCTCTTTTTTCCATTATGTAAACCACCAATCCCGTAACGTTATCGTGTAAACATTTTTCAAGCATCGTTTTCTTGTAACATTTTCAGGAAAACTTTAATATGTAAACATGTAATCGCAATATGTACACTACGCTTCTCTACACAAGCTTTGCTTAAAAGAGAAGTGTAGTATTGTAATTGAATTAAAATATATTCATTTTCAAAAATAAAATATATATATATATAATCATACGAGAATAAATGATTTTAAATTGCAAATTTAAAGTAGTAATAATTTACTAAAGCTTAAAATAAAAAGAAAAAGCTCGTATATATGTATATATATACCTATGTTAAACTTTTCCTTACGGTGCTAAAACTATTGAGGTATATAAATGGAGTAAACATCGTTGTTCGAAATATAATAATAATAATAATTGGATGATTTGTATAGCGTCGTTTTTGTGAAAAATCACCTCAAGGGCGCCTAAATATGGGCAACATAAGTGGGGACAATTGGCTACATTGAGATAATACGTGCTTAAGTTGATTGCAAGCGCTCAACGAATATGAATCTCCAAATATTAGTGCAAAATGCCTACATGACTGCACAAGTCGTTCTGGAAAAAACAGAAAAGGCAATGGTGCAACTTTTCATCGGTTTTACCATAGTCATAATACGAGGTGTGTTCAAAAGAAAAGGTGAATTTTGAATTTTCGCGGACTGTGTACATTCGATCATTGATTTTTTTTGTTATGTTGGTACACATATGTTTATCATATGTTAGCATTATCAGTCATTTTGGATCAGTGGTTTGTTTTCGACAACTGTAAATTGGCCTTTTTATTGCTAAAAAAAACTCAAAGAGCATTGGAAGTCGGCACGCGCCGTCGGCAAGAATTGCTCCGGGCCGCAGCGCCGCCGGCGGTGAGTTCCGTTCACTCGTAGTCGGAAGGATTCGGTCGACATCGACAACCACTTCACTCCCTTACTTCACGCGTGGTAATAATTTTTTTGACTGATTTTAAAGAAAGTTAACTCTATTTATATACCTCTATGGCTAAAACATAGGCAGGCGAGCGAAACCCCGCACCCCTTTCGCTCACTACCGCACCATTCGGCAAGTTAGCAATGCACGCAGACATACGGGTACATATATATTGACTATTTTTTTCTCGAAGCTCAACTTTTTTTAAATTGCTTTCGATAAATTATTATACATTGTTATTATTTTATCCGATATATAAATGCATTGCGGAGGAATAAATGATGTGTGAATTATCTGTTTAGTATGCTTACAGAGATATTTAAATAATTAGAGACATGTCAACTCAATTGACAGCACCGGCAAGGATTTAATTTATGTTTGTTTGATAGAGCTCCATTTAATTATTTTTTAAACAAAATTTGAAAAGTAAATCAAATTTAATAATGTTATTATTAAGTTCTGCAAGTATTTTAGTTTGTAATTATTGTTACAGCTGTTTTGGCGTTCAAACCCATTTTCAAACTGTGGTTAGGCCACACTGCGACGATTTTATTTGCTCTCACACAATTATAATTTTGAGGATGCTCAAAATGACCTATTACCAGTAAAACCGATTTACTTTGAACATAATTGTGATAATTAAAAATTCTCTATTCTGTCAGGTATTTAGAGTTGCAAGCTGTTTTCCACACAGAAAGTGTTTTCTTAATTGTTTTATAATGACGTGAATGGTATTTAAGTCAATGAATTTAATGTATTTGATAACTCTCTGAATTATTTTAAGGAATTATATATATTGTTTAGGTTTCGTGAATATACTTAAACCTAATTTTTTTCATGACTTTATATCACCTTTCTAAAGTTTTTTTATTTGTGCAGTTACCAAAACACTATTATTTTTGCACCTTGAAATTAGCACTAATACCTAAACGTATTGAAATAAGAGTTGCTCAGTTTGTGATGCCCGTAACGTAATCCGATAGAATATAATACATTTTGAAAATGTTACACTCTGTATAAGGATATACATTATATACAAGCTACAGTGATGATTCACAATCCGATGGGTAAGAAGTACCTATCCACCGGCATTCCTCAACTTCCAGAGTTCCCTCACTGGGTTTATCTACCATTAAAAACAAATTAGTCGGTTTACGCAAGATGCGGGCATTGTGCGGAGTGCGTGCCATATACGATACGGGCAATCGGCATTCCGTCAAACGGGAATTTAAACGTCAAAAAAATATACTCGCTGAAGAGCCGGCCATACACTAATGTAGGTACTTATTTCTGTGAGAATTTCTCTGAAGTCCCTCAAATTATGTGAGTGTTATTTTGGTTGAGTATTGTATACTAAGCGACAAAGTAAGCCGACTAAAGGGAGATAGTATTCAAAGATACAAGCATTTGAATGCAGCGAAAGTTTTGTCTCGGTGACGCGGTGGCGTGCTGTGACTTTTGATCATTATACGACAATTGTAAACACTTTTCAAGAACTTTTAAGTGTTAAAATTTGAAATATTTATCATAAATAGTTGGTATACTTATTTTACGTTCAATTTATCATATGTTGTACTTTAACGAAAGAAAATATTATTTTATCAAGTCTTAAGACCCGGCTATACCCTCCGAGCGTAAACTGAACATTCTTTGAAAATGAGATATGTTAATAAGAAAGAGAGAGGGAGCAAGCTAATGTAAATTTAGGGAGTAAGCGGTCGTTTTAAAAATATTTAATAAAACGATATATTAAGAATGGAACAAAATATTGATCTAAGCCTAATGATATTTTTTTCATCAAAAAGTATAGTAAATATCTAGTACGCATAATAATAATTTATTTATTTTTGTTTAACATTATGAAATACAGGCCATTAAAGGAATTGATTTTTCGCGATTTTAGAGGCATCTTTAACAATTATTTGGGGGTTAAAGGTGATTTAAAAAAAGTTTTACCCCGTCTACTTTGAAAATATAAGGAAGTAAATTATAAAATATTAAAATATTTATTATGGTGGAAATTAAATTAAATTAAAAACGACCAATTTACGTTGGAACACAAATTTGCCGTGCATAATTTAAAATATCGAAACGAAAAAACATTGTTTAAATGTCTTCTTTTCATACTATTATTTACGTCATCATATTTACATAGCAAATACGATATTTAAAAGAAAAATGCAATAAACCCGCAAATAATTTTCTAAGTAACCTCTAAAATTATGAAAATTGATTTTTTTTCATGGTATATACTTCATAATTTAAAACAAAAATAAGTTAAATACTTCTCATCCGTACTAGATATTTACTAAACCTTTAATTTAAAAAAAAAACATGTCATTCCATTTGGATGCGTATTTTCTTCTCAAATCCAAAATTATGTTATGTATGAAACAGACAGCGCAGCCGTTCCTCTTAAGTATCATTTAAAAAAAACGCTGTGAGTATTGTCATACCTATAACATGTTAAATAACAGAATCACCCGTGTTATTTATATATTTGTTGAAGAATACTTTGTGAGTGTGTTTTTTTTTATCTGGGGAATTTCACATAATAGATAGAAATTATGGTAAGTGCACAAAAACTTTTCAAGGTAAGTTGGTAATATGTACGTAGAAATTCTGAATGCGACTGTGGCTGACTGCAGAGAAATCTAAAATGTTGAACTTTACCGAAGTGCTATAAATAATATGAACGAAGAAAAACTACAATATTTATGACGAAATAATCATAATACCTAATAGAAATTCTACGTTTAAATGTTTCAATAATTCTTTCTTTAGAATTATTAAATTAGAAAATATTTGAAAGTGAATTGTACTGCTGACCTTTTACAACACCTATAATAGTAAAATGCACTAAAATGGCAACAGATGTGAACCTGAGATGTGTTACGTGAGCCTCAATAAAAAAATTAACAATTAAATAGATTCATGCACCTCCATCATTTGTTATTGCACTTTCTATCGTGTAATTACATGTGTTCAATGAGGTAACGGTATATTGTTATTTTGATTGCATCACTAAATTGGTGATTCACGACTTTCATCATCGAAACATGACATATTGAACATAATGATATATCCTTATAGTAATACAAAATGTTAACTTTTAAAAATCATAAAATAAAATCAGTAAATAGTTTAATTGAAAAATCCATCATTTGAAACTAAACTATTTAATTGATTTATTTACGTAAAAGGAAACGTATTATTAATAATTCAAAATTAGAATGTGGAACATTTGCATACACGAACAACAATATTGACATTCATAACAACCTTAGACAAATGTTAAACTTCACGGAACTTCAAAAAAAGCACTGTACTTTGACGGAACAAAATGATTAGAAACTTTAGACAAAGAACTGAACTTTTGTCGACACAAAATACAATAACTCGTGGAATGTTTTCTGGGCAGTGGAAAACAGACGTAGTTGCACAATACGAGGCGTTACTATTTAGTAGTTGGTGTGTAGTCAACGAAGGGGCACGCGGCGGGCAGTCGCACGGAGGTCGCGAGCAAACTGAAGTGACTAGGTTACCGGCACGAGCGCGCCGTTGAATAGTTTCTTTGCCGAGTTGTTGTCGTGCGTGCACCGGGTGTGCCATGCTTTCTAAACTTTAAAAAAAAAATATTTATATTTTTTTCAAATACGGTCCTGTCTCTTTCCGTTACATGCGATACTTGTGAGAAAGGGTGAAAGGATACAATGGTTCTTTCATGGTTGTTTTTTACAATTCATAATACATTTTATTAAAAAAAATCGGCCCATTACACGAGGATAGTGGTTTTCGCTACGAGATTCTTTTTCTTGTATTGTGAAATCAGGAAAAATCTGAAAATTTAACGAAATACATTCATAATTTATCCGTTGATCTATGAACCTATCTAGATTTTCGTTGAAATTTTGAAAATTGCAAAATATGTACCTAAATGTTTTTTACGTGTAAAAGCACACCTTGGCAAAGAGTCAAATAAATAAATCACAAAAAATAAATAAATAGGAATAATGCTTTGTGGTGTTGCATTATAAATAAATATAATGGAAAACGTTAATTTTCTTTTACGATTTACGATTATTTTAGATGCCGACCGGATTTTGCTTTTTAATATATATATTTTTTATTTTGAAAATAACAGTAATTTAACCATTTCAATGCAAAGGCAATATTACATCACAAAAAATAGTTGACACACAAGATGAAGGTAACTCTTATTGCTTTTGCAAGACAAATATATAGTAAATAAACGGTTTTTTGGCTTTTGTCGGTCATTTTAAAAATCTCTTCTACCGTCCTAAATTTAAAAAAAAAAAATACCAACTCTTCTTTTTCCAATAACCTTCTAATAAATATAATATCAATGACAAATAAGATCTAAATGGTAACTGCAATAACATGCAATGTGCAGTGTTTTCTAATATTGGGTCCTGTGCGTGAAAAATCATATATTCTTAGGTTAAAGTAGTGACCTGTCAGGTAATATGTTTCTGTATGCGTTTGAACACAATAAAATAAACTTTAGTAAGTAGTATTTGTACAGCCCCCTTGAGGTGATTTTTCACAAAAACGGCGGTATAAAAATCATCCAATTATTACTATTCTTATTACATGTAGGATGATATAGATACATATGATTAATACTTATTGGATGGTTCGTGCTTAAACTTTAGATGAATTTTCTGCGAGGTAATTATTTGACCTAGTATTTGACGACCTCCATGGTCGAGGGGTAAGGCTCTCGACTACGAATCCGAAGGTCGCGGGTTCAAATCCCGGCGTGCGCAAGTAATTTTTATTTAATGAATTTGTGTTGTTTCACAATTAATTCATTTAAAAATAATATACAGTGGTGCCTCGCATAACGAACGCCTCGCACAGCGAACGCTGCACACAACGAACTTCCTTTTCGTTCATTTCACGATTCATACAACGAACTTCGCTTCACACAACGAACTTCGCTTCACACAACGAACTTCGCTTCACACAACGAAGTCGCCCACTTCACACGATCACTGCCGATTTATTGCATCCTTCCGCGCAGGCAGTCGTTAGTCACTGAGCAGTACGCTTAACTTACGCACGTGTCGCAGCAATCGTTCATCATTACAACGAAGTCGCCCGATCTTCTACGATCACTGCCGATTAATTGCATCCTCCCGCGCAGGCAGTCGTTAGACTCGTTAGTCACTGCGTAGTACGCTTAACTTACGCACGTATCGCAGCAATCGTTCTTCATTACGAATTAAATCGCACACGTATCACGGCAGTCGTCCTTTTAAGATAAACTCGTGTTTTTTTCATTATGTTTTTAGATGTATCTAAATAAAAATAATAACAAAAAATTTATCTTTTTTTTATGTCATCTTACCATATTTTATGCTACAGAACGAATTATTTTTTTTAACATGTATTGTTATGGGAAAACGCGTTTCACATAACGAACTTTTCGCATAACGAACTTGCTCCTGGAACGAATTAAGTTCGTTGTGTGAGGCACCACTGTATAGTATACTTGCGCACGTTCCAGAGTGGAAGATACTCTCAGTATCGCCCTGGTAAAAGACCACCATTCAGAATTGAAACGTTGCTTGAAATGGCTTTTAGCCGTATTTGATGACCAGATCTGAATAGCCAGGTATTTACCCCTTTCCCCACCTTCCTTTTCCCCTTCTCCTTCCCCTCCCCAATACCTTCAGCCTCACATAGGAATGCCATAGTCTCACTGGCTCCAGACGGTTGGGAGCAGTTTGGGACTCTTGTGCGGTATTCATATAGTAAATTTTCCCAGGGGCATCTGCATTGGTAAGCTAGTTCTGCACCTGGGAAGAATCAGGAGTCAGTGTTGGCGGCATTGCGTGAAATTATCCGGGACATCGGAAATCTTATTTCAGTTAGGAAGTCAGGTGTTGACAAAATATTCGAAATTTTTATATTGTAACAAATTACATACATTTTAATACTAACTCACGAAGCTATAAGTGAAACCCTATTAGAATGAAACAAAAGTTTTATGCATTGATCGGTAAATTCATTTTGTCTTGTGGAAATGACAAGTATGTAACAGTGTTTATGAAGTTGTAATTATAATTGAAACCTGTAATTATAGAACGATAAGTATTTTTGGCGCACCCGGTACCACGGGTAAATACTACGGCTGAACATAGGCAGTCACAAACGAAAGTTTCTTGTATCGAAGTCACAGTTGTTTTGGCAGAAGGCGATAGGCGATAGGCGGCTCAGATGGCTGTCGCGCTCACCAGACCACTCACCACTCACTGGGTACTGTGTACCGTTGCTTCTCGCTTCTTAGGAAATACATAGCCTACCTGGTGATAGGTATCTAGCTACCTATCTGCCCAGCTCACTTACTGCTTACCTGTATATTCCGCATTATAGATATCCACTGATAGCCCCGTTGTAACTTCTACCTCTTTCTCACAAACTACACCATGTAACAGAAAGAAATGTTACAATTGTGCTGTCAGTGGTAGGAGTGTCATGGGTGATCGCTGATGTTGAAGACTCTGATTTACATTCGCAATTTATTATTTTATATCACATACGATATTATAATTATTTTTACTATTTAATTTTAATAGTCAACTTCTGAAATGACTGCCTACGTAAATGTATCGTTTCATATTATGTCCTATAAAAATTAAAATAGGCAAACATGAAGGGGGGGGGGGGGGGAGGGTGGTTTTAAATGGCAACACCACGATGATTGAAACTAATTCAAAGGAAAAATGATAAACTTAAAAAAAAAACACTTTGTTGAATATTTTTACATCAGTATCAAACGGTGTTCAGAAATTAGTTGTAGTTCTACATACTCGTAATATTTTATGAAAATTAAATTTTCGAACTACTCGTTACTTTTAGTTTATTTTTGTATTGTTGAAATGTACAGTATCATATGAGACATTTATCAGATATTAAATCCAAATAAAAATAAAATAACTTCGCGTAAGAAATGCGTAAATTGCTTTTAAAAAAGAGCTTTCCTAAATTTGAGCAAAGTATTTTTTTATCAATTAACCTGTTGGATGTCAACATGTTTTTCTCCATTAGTATGGCAACATCAAATACATTTTCTCTTTGAAATTATTTCTGTACATAAAAATTTTTCACATTCGAGTTAGACGGTTATTTTGAAAGAAACGAGGCAAAACAACATAAATCGATTATATTAACATTTTTGATAATGAATATTTTTGATCCGTGAATTAGATTTTGATTTAACATACATGCATTTCAGAAATACAAAAAAAAATCGCCTTTCCTTGTAATTATCTTCCTTGCAAAGCGTTAAATAATAAAAAAGTTTTACTGAAAAATTGTCTTGGAATATGATGTAGAGTCATCTCTGGAAAGTACAGTAATTTCTGAAGACCGTTTGGTTGAAGTAAAAATATGCACTTAGGCCATTGTGCCTTTTTCAACGTAGTTTCATTTTCCTATGAGCCATCTTAGCTTTGTCATTTAAAACCTTTTAAACGATGTTGTCTACTTTTAAATGTCAGACTATAACATCACATTTGATCCTAAAATATTTGTTCTAAAATCGGTGTTGGCAGTGGCGGCTCGTGACTTGAGTGAGCTAGAGTGCCGAGATTGAAAAAAATTTTTTTTTCAAAAAATAATTTTTTTGTATGAAGATTTTGCAGTTAGATGTTGCAATGCCCCACCTACCATCTAAATCTCCATACAAAAAATTGAAATTTTGAAAAAAAAAATATAGTTTTTAGCTAAAACAACATCAATAAAGTCGTATTTTTCAATCTCAGCACTCTAGCTCACTCAAAAGTCACGGGCCGCCACTGGGTGTTGGTAATGAAGGTGTTTAGTTTCATTTTAATAAATTTCTACATTATGCTGACGTCTCCTACCTACTGTTCACTCGAATAAATGGGTGCTAATTGCTAACTTACCTGTTTACTATTATTGGTTGATTTGAGGACTGTAAATCAGCATTCCACAATGTCCCTTTAATTCTTTGTTAAAATAAAATCGTTGTCTTTCCTTTATTCGTTTATTTTAATATATAGACGGTATTCATAGCCTCATAGCCCTGAGTCTCGTGTTCTCTAATGCAATTCCGCCACACAATACTGATACATTATTATACAAACATTGTCAGATTAGCTATCGAACCACTGCCACTGGGTAGTTGCCAGAGGCTCTAAGGGGTTCGTATAAGACAAAAATATTAATTTATCGAAGAAGGCAATCACGTGAAAAAATAAAAAAAAACTTTCTAACCATTTCATTGAATTTATAAATAATTTCGACGGGCTTCGGTTAATCTTAATAGGAACGGCTGCGCGGCTCGTTTCATACATTAATTTTGGATTTGAGGCCAAAATACTTACCTAAACCTAATGATATTTTTTTTATCAACAAGTATAGTACATATCTAGTACGAATTAGAAGTAATTTATTTATTTTTGGGTTACGTTATGAAATATAGGTCATAAAAGGAATTGATTTTTCGCGATTTTAGAGGCACCTTTAACAACTATTAAGGGTTAAAGGTGATATAAAAAAAAGTTTTAACTCATCTGCTTTGAAAATATAATGAAATAAAAAATATTTTTTTCTTAAAAAACATCAATATAAGCATTATGGTGGACTTTAAATTAAATTAAAAACGACCAATTTACTTTGGAACACGCATTTGCCATACATAATTTAAAATATCTACCCGAAAAAACGTTTTTTTTTTTAATATTTGTTTTTATATTTTTATTTACGTAATCATATTTATATACCAAATATAATAATTTAAAAAAAATACAGTAATTATCTAAGTTGCCTCTAAAATGATGAAAATTGATTTTTTTTTCATGGCATATACTTCATAATTTAAAATAAAAATATTAAAATACTTATCACGTGTACTAGATATTTACTAAAACTTTAATAAAAAATAAAAAAAATCATTTAGTTTGGATGGATATTTTGGCCTAAAAACCAAAATTAAGTTATGTATTAAACAGGCAGCGCAGCCGTTCCTTTTAATATTCCCCACTACCGTAATCATGTAAACTAACTTAAAATGCATAGTAGTATTTTGATTTTCATTTATTTATTTTTATTTTTTTTTATAAAATAGGGATATTTAAATAATTTTTCCAATTACAAAGAGAGTAGTCATATGCAGCTTGTCTGCAGGTTCTAATAAATTAAAATAATATTTATTAATTGATAAACTAAAGTTCTTTAAAACTTAAGACAAGATTTTTGTGCATAGTGCAAAGGGTAACAATTATTATTTTTATAAACAATAATTATTAATCTAAAACACTCATCCAAATTGAAAAAACCTTCCGAGCAAAGATAAATGTCGCCGGCAGGACTCGAACCCGCACCCTTCTAATGTCCGGTCAGATGCTCTACCATTGAGCTACGTCGGCTTATCGCAAACCCGCCAAGTTAATCAATATATACTAGTGTTCCATTCAATAATTACTGTTTTTATTATATTTTCACCTGTAAAATAATATTATCTAAATCTCAATAGAACTTCACAAGTTTCGAATCCATTGATGTGCAGCTACTTCATTTACCATGTTTTCCACCATTTTTTCCTTGGATTTTCAGTTGGGTAAATTTTGCGTCTCGAAGTCAAATAAAACACTTGGTTGAAATACCATTATTGGGGGAGTCTATTTTCATTTTTTTGTGTTTGTTTGTTTGTGTACCTATAATGGCACCCGCAGTGAAAAAAAAAAAATTAGCACTTTAAGGCCACTCTCTGACAGTCCGGTAGGGAATCGACATAAACCTCATGCGTAATACCGACAGGACACTGCGCCATACATTTCAATGGGCGCTAGCTCACGACTCGGGGGGCAAGCGGGAGCGGCGCGACGTACTTCCGTTATACCGCAAGCGGGACAACAATTCAGTAGCTTCCCGGTAAACACGCCCCCAGTAAATCTATGCACTGCGTTTCGATTCGTTTACGCGTCATTCATCCTTTGAATTCAAACATGTGGCGGTATGAATTTTCGGCTAATAGTGGAGGTAGAGAAATAAGCACGCATTTATAACTATAAATTATCAGCATATTCAGTAAAGGGGACAACGGAGAAAGTTTGATGTGCAATAGGAAGACTTCTTATATATGGAGTAGCGGGCTGGACCAGTTCTTGGAATGTTTTTTTTGACATTCGGTACATTAGCCGGAATTTGACATCATCTCTGGACAGTTCTGTGGCAGCAATAAATAACCTATAATGAATGTTACGTTCGATGTAGAGGTGGACCTAAAACCTCCTTTTTGCCTCGTTCGTTTGACGATTCCCTACCGAACCGTCAGAGAGTGGGCTAAATAGGATACCAGAGCCTCGTCTTCACTTGATTCCCCCGACATTTTTCGATCTTGAGTTTGACAGATCCGATAACATTCGGCGGTAAACATAACAGAAACTGCAATACCGACAATTTACTGGCAGCTACAAATCACTGCAGACCCGTCAGAGAGTCGATGGAGGAAATATCACGAAACATTTCCTACATTTTTGCAGCGCCCGGTTTATGTCGATTCCCTACCGGACCGTCAGAGAGTGGCCTTAAGGCACTTCCCTAATGACGATAAAGAGAGTAAAGGGAATGAAAGAGACAGTATATCAGAGAAGAACAGAGCATTAGAGTGGGGGGGTAGAGGGTAGAAGAAGGGTAGGGGGTTACGTGGGAAGAAAGGGAGCATATTTAAAATCTTTGCGTTAAGGCGATGCAATGGGAAGTAATGCAAAATCATGTGTTTTCGGTTTGAGAATTTAATGTCCCAGAAATATCGTAGATAATTTTATTAAATACTGCAAGCAGAACACACCTTGGCATTTTTTTGGTGTCTTTTTTATAAGCCTAGAAAAAAATAAAGTATCAGTCATTAAAAAAAATGTTTAAAGCTCAAACTCTCCTACTTACGAACCCCTTTTCCGATATTATCGTATTGTTCATTGTGATAAATTAAGTTTTTTAGAATATGACCGTAAAACATTTTAATAATTATTTCTGAGCTTTACAGAATAAAATAAAATACGCATTTTGGTAATGGTTTTTTTGCGTAAATCGAAACATGCGGCCGATGTTAAGCGGGACTTTCAACCTTGTCGCCACCTGCATAAGGAGCGCGTGATTTCGTTGGAATTTTAGCCGGTGGATCATCTTAAATCTAAATGTTTACTTAGAATTTGGCAATTATTATTTTTATTTATATTTCTAATACTTCAAAGTTATTAAGGCGCAAAACTATTCCATTTTCTGTCGTACTCTGGTATGCTGTTTCTTTCCCCCTTTTTACTTCCTTTATCCCAATTTATATCTGTATTTTGAGTTAGTTCATATGATTGCTGTCCCGAGGGAGGTTAGGATTAACCAAAACCGGTCGATATTTATAAAAATTCAATTAAGTGATTTCCACCAAAAAAAAATTTCATATACCTAAGTTCAAAAATATTAACTTAAGTACTAAATTTCCAAAATGTGAGAAAACCAAAGAAATTAGGTAATGGATCCTATAGAATGTGTATTTAATTAGGCAAACGAAAACGAAAATTTAAAACCCAACTCTGGAGTACCTAATCACATTCTAAGTCTAAGTAAAGGGGTGGACATTATTATTTTTTGTCACAGGTCGGGGTAATATTAATTTATAGCGGGCTTTTAAAATCTTACTTACTTTGGGAAAACTATCACACAAAACATTTTCTATGTATTCCGTAGGTCGGAAAAAACTTGTTTTTATTTGTGTTATTTGTTCTAATTTAAAATGCTGTCTGCCTGGTACTGATAAAAAGAATCATTCAGTTTTATTTATGATTAAAAAATATATCTCAGCATTTAAAATTCCTCCCAAAAAATTATTTTCCTTTGTTAAAATCCATAAAAAGATCCAAGCCTCCCCATTCCGAATTTAGATGTAGGTACATGTTACTTCTCTTGATAACTTGAATTTCTATGTAGGTACATGTTACTTCTCTTGATAACTTCTATTTCTATGTAGGTACAAGTTACTTCTCTTGGTAACTTGAATTTCTATGTAGGTACATGTTACTTCTCTTGATAACTTGAATTTCTTTGTAGGTACATGTTACTTCTCTTGGTAACTTGAATTTCTGTGTAGGTACATGTTACTTCTCTTGGTAACTTGAATTTCTATGTAGGTACATGTTACTTCTCTTGGTAACTTGAATTTCTATGTAGGTACATGTTACTTCTCTTGGTAACTTGAATTTCTATGTAGGTACATGTTACTTCTCTTGATAACTTGAATTTCTATGTAGGTACATGTTACTTTTTTTGATAACGTGAAGATTTTATGCACTTAAAGGAATATGTGTTTTTAAGATAGTTTCTATTCAGATGTCCTGAAAAAGTAAGGGAGTATATGAAATTCTCTCGATAGGAAAAAATCGCAAAATATGCCCCGAAAAATATATATGAGACGTGTGATTCTGTTATTGAATATGTTATAGGTATGGAAAAATTCACAGCGTTTCTTTAAATGCTATTTAAGTCAGTAGAGTAGAGATTTTAGGTCACTTCTAATAATTTTTAAAACGGTCGCTTACCCCTTAAGGAATATTTATATTTGTGCGCTCCCTCTCTCTTCCTTATTAATATGTCTCCTTTTCAAAAAAAAATTGAGTTACCGCTCGGGTGGTATTCGTGGATCGTAAACGCCAATGGTAAATGTCAGCCATTATTGGAATTGCACGTTTAGAAACAAATACATACGCAAATCAATAAATCGCCGGATTAAACCATGTTGTTCTTTGTTCCTATTCTACTATTAAATTCCCCGAACTACAATGTTAAGGTTGTATATACTTACTTACCCGCAAAACAATGGCAAAATTCACCTAGTACCCCAACTGACTACAATGTATAAAGTTGATTTAACAATTTTTTGTCACTTTGCCTGTAACAAATGACAATGCTATTGTGCGCTATGATTTAAGCCGCTAACTGCAGTTCTCCAGTTCTCCACAATAGACGTGGGTGTTATACCTGGTGCTTATAGGATGTCGATGAATTGCTAGTACAATGAAACAGTCCTTGTTATTGCAACAGTAAACGAGAATAATTTATATTCCTGCAATACCTACAGAATACCGAATTTGAGACTAGGATCCTTTTTTGAAAGAACCATAACTCAACTCTAAAAATACATAGTCTCATATGCCCACAATCTTCTAATCTTTTATTCTTACTGAACATATAGAAAAATATCTAATTGACAGCGATACATTTTGTGTTATCTTTGATAATTAAATTAATTTTCGAAAAAGCTCCATAACTAGAAATCGTGAGTTGAAAACATTAGTTGTGTTATCTCACCGTTCGAGAGTTTTTGCTGATTCAGGATTATACAAATAGATTTTCCGCTTTGTTGTTAAGATAGGAAGATAATTCAAGCGTCTTTCAATATTGTGAAGGCGGATAATTTGTAAATTTGTACCGGGTAAAGGTGTAATTCTAAACCTTTTTTGAAATGACCATTCAAGAGAGTAGAGAAGATCACCCCTATTTTTAGAATCATATCGATCTCATTTTAAATATATTCGACAGGTGTAATCTTAAATATAATCCAGAAAATTGGTTCGATTTTCTCACCTCTTGAAATGAATGGAGAACTTTGATGAATCTTTGAAATTTGAACAGGTTTTCTGTTCAGCATTTCTGAGTCAACTCAACTCCTTTCGATTAAGAACGTCATTTCCATCAACATCTATGAAGCTTTGAAAATATCATTTTGAATGAAATAACCAAGTACCTATTACAACGATGTGGTTGTTAGCACTGCGTTGTGCCATTTTGGTGATATTTCACAATAATATGTTTTGCACAAATTATTTAAAAAATATTATCTGGCAACCCCGTTATTTCAGAGAGGTGTGAATCGAAAGGTAAGTGATAGAAAAGGGGAAATAATAAATTAAGCTTCAGTCAAATAACCCATTTAAAGCTCCTAAAATTCTGACTGATTTTCATTGGGGCGTTGCAGAAAACATTTTACTTTTAGTAACTGCCGAAATCAGCATTAAAATTACAAATGAAATTTAGGATCAGTTGTTTGTTCGTCACATGTGTCATTATCACAATTCGACGATCAGTCCCACTTTAGTTCGCTTAGATCGAATACAGATCTTTAGAATATATCTTCTGATCGCTTTGGTAACAGAATAAACAATGCACTTGAAATACCTGTGAAACTAGCCTTTCGCACAGACATGCTGTTTATATTGCTCAAAAAATTGATGATTTAATGTCTGCAGAATGCATGTGTCCAAACATATCGTCTATGAACACATACAAAACTGGATAAAAACCAAATAAGTTTTCCTACTGTAACTGTCGATTAACTTATTTAACTTTTTTTTTAATATTTAATTTATTTTTATAACTTATTGAAGTTTGTAAACCTCATTGTAATATTTTAATCATTGAAGAAAATAATATTTACACATCCCAAATGAACCACGAAACCGAAAAACAACAGAAATTAAAAATGGAGGATATATAAAAATGACTTATAAAAATTTTACAGTTTTATAAAATTATAAATTTTAAAAATTCAACAGATTTATAAAAATGGAGGATAATATTAACAAATCTTGAACATGCAGTATGACATCGGTATAATTGGCGTAAATTGAACCGGTCTCATTAGCTAAGTTGGTTAAGCGGTTACCCCGGATAGGTAGAGGTCCTGGGTTCGAGTCCTAGATGCGACTGAAATCTTTTTATTTTCGGTTGTTTTTTCGGTTTCGTGGTTCATTTGGGATGTGTTAATATTATCTTCTTCAATTTTTTTAATGTTTATTCCAGATCTCAGGACGGGTAGTGCTATCCCACGAGTTCCATATAATATAATATGTGTATCAAAAGATAACAAAAGATAAAAATATTAAAAGGGATAAATACAATTAGATAATATATAGGAAAAAAGAATATACTCGTATATATTTAAAAAAAAACTAAATCATCGGGAATTGGCTCCATCGCTTGTAAATGGAACCCTGCCAGAAGTCCAGTGCAGCCATCGCAGTGGTGTTTATATATACATTTATATATATACTTACATTTAACAAAAAATAATTTGATTTAGTTTTTTTTTCTCCACGTTATGCCCTTTTTTCATGGTTGATTATAAAAAAAAAGTTTTTATGACTTTTGTATGTTTATGTAATAAATGCATGACAGAAAAAATTATTAATAATATATATTTTTAACATTTTTTTATTAGAGGATTTTTAACCTGACACGCCAGCGGTTTTGTCAAATATTATGCAGGGTTATATAATCAGATATTGATTATGCCGTTGAACATAACGGTCATCGATAAACTGACAGGCGCTAATCAGCGGTTAACGGGGATGACTCGAATGCAAACATATTTAAAATGGCGCTGATCGTCGAATTGTGACGATGTCAAATGTGACGGTCGGTCAAACCTGGCCTAACTGTCTCTCAAGAAAACAGTGTCAACTGTATTGAGAAACCGTATTGAGGAATAAGAATATACGTTTTTATATACGGATAATAAATACATATTATTAAATATTCGTTTACTAAACATTACTTACTAGTTTACGATGGCCTCTTTGGTCGAGTGGTTAAAATCTTCGACTACGAATCCTGAGGTTGCGGGTTCAAAACCCATCGTGCACAAATGAAATTTATTTAAATAATGTGTTTCAAAATAAATGAATTAAAAATAATGTTTGGGTTCCAAGAGTTTATTTGTAACACATTCCAGAGTGGAAGATATCCTACAGTATCGTCCTGATGAAATACCACCATTCAGAATCGACACGTCGCTTGACATGGCTTTAGCCGTGTTTCCTGACCAGATCTGAATAACCAGGTACTTTACCCTCTTCTCCCCTATCTCCATTCCCTCCCCACTAACTTCAGCCTCAAAACATACCCCCAGTTGGGGATGCCATAGTCACACTGGCTCCAGACGATTAAAAAAGACGAGTTGTTCTTTCGTTTGGATCAAATGTGGTTTAAAGAGATTATTACCCACATACCTACTTCGAAACGTTCTGTGTTGTAACTTCCACCATCTGCCACCGACAATTAAAAAATGCAATTATATTGCACTAAATTGACTGTGTCGCTCTTCAAAAGGTCATCACTTTCAAGGATGACAGTAACGCCTTATCAGGTATGCAATCTTTTCCTTTCGATCAATTGGCACCAATTAGTTGTCATTTGACCACCGACTCACTGAAAGGTCAGATGACGAACATATGACAAGCGATTAACCATTTGACATGTTGACCCTGGTCTGTTGTATTTGTATGAAGTTATAAAACCCAGTGGACTTTTAGGAGTCTGCATCATTAATATAATGACATGATCGATGATGTATTTAGAGAATTAAGTTTATTCGCTATTTTTTTTAACGGGAAAAGATCCAGAAAGATGCTACTTTCGAAGAAAAAATGTTTTTTGCGCAAATGTTTGAATGTTAAAACTCTCGTTGTTGGTGTGCACTTTCCATAGATGAAGATGTGCGACATTTCCACTTTCGGCGAATTTATTGAGTAAGTTCTACCAGATATAATTTATTTTGTAATGTTGACAGTTGGGTTTTTGTTTTACCTCAATACAGTAGACCCTCAGCAAAAGTTTCCCTCAAGGCCTATATCATCTTGTTTGTATATGAGAATCCTGGTGATGTTGTGCGAATGGTCTTTTTTTTAAGAAAAAGAAGGAGAGAGGGTTCTTGGAATGAAAAGGGTAAAAGGGGTGGATAGGAATTTGGGGTTCAGTGTGTCCAGGAGTGATGGAAGCATTAATCCATCACTACTACTGCTGTGTAAGACGACGGGTCGCGAGAGTCCGGCTGGAGAGGTCTAAGGGTCTCCTTCAACCGGCCGACCACGCAGTTTTTATTTATTTATTTATTTAAGGAGAAAATACAGATACAGACAGTAATATCAAAACAATATACAATATCTGGAGAACTCGCCTGCATCCTAGCTATTTCTCACTGATTAATATGATACAGATAAACCATTAATATAATATTTAAAGAAGTTAAGGAATTTAAGATTGTGTTAGACAGAAAAAAATTAAAAGTGCACAATGTCTAAATAAAGTAACAGAAGGTAAATAAACTTAACAAATAGATTTATAAGAATGCAAAGGAAAAAAATAATGATTTGATTAAAAAATATTGTTATACATAGAAATAATAAAAAAAATACACAAGGTCTAAACAATATTTGTTTTTTTTTTTAAATATTTTTATATGAAAACAGCTTTCAATTTTTTATTGAAAGCACCGCATGTATCAAAGAATATATCGGAATCCATCAGAGTTTGATTTTGATTGAATAACTCGAACATTCACTTGGTGGGCAGACGCATCCACCGCCAAGACCTGGACAAACCTCACCCCCATGGCTACCCGGGCACCATGGCTAAGCCATCGAACGTAGCGAACCACTTGGGGTGACCTATAGCAAAATGGTTATGCAATGAATGGTTATCGGAGCTGCGGCACCCAATTTGAAACTTGGAAACAAAGTCATAACAAGACTTGGATATTCCACATATACTAATTGTTAAAATAATTACACATGTCTATTTATGATCGTGTATTGCACACCGCACTGCAAAAATTGTAATAAATCTACAAGTTTTATCATGGCCATTGGATATATGATCCAATTTCCGTTACATACTATTCTTGCCTCTATTATGATGCTATTATGTGTACATCAATATTAAAATCGGTAAACACCAGGTTCGTCATCGGCATCATACATATAAATATCGTAGGTACTCTCTTGGCGAGTAATTATGTTGTTTAAACTCAATTGGAGTAATTAGAAAAAATAATTTTTTACTAAATAATCATTACCCGAGCAAGGAAAGAAGTAAAGATATCAGTGAGTAATGTGTTATCGGACCGCCTCAAATGGTCGTTAATAGGATGTGGGTGTGTTAAATTTGTTTTGCTGCTATCGTAATTTCAAAAAGAAAAAGAGTGTATTCTAAAGTAGTACAAATATGCCAGTATTTTTTTTTCTTTAAGGAAAAACATTTTTTTTAAATGTAGTGAAAATAAACGATTATACTATCGTCAACTGGAGAATTCGTATCTCAGATTTTTTTTCCTCCCTATCTAAAGCCAATGATGATTGGCAATTTTCGTTTTTTAATTGATGGTATTACTGGCTTTGGGTATTATTTTTTATTGTATTTGAGCTACTCGTTCAGGCGATACCCGTGTTTAAAATTTGAAATGCAATTTTTGTGTTTAACCTCGACTTCCGCACAATTTAGAAAAAAGTTAGTTTTGAAGGAATGCTATTATTCTGTAGTTTTACATATTAATCAAATAAAACAAACACTTTGTTTTAAATCCCTTATTTATTTTCAATCAATTACCAACCGGTTTCGCTAATCCAAATCTATTTCAGGTAAAATTTAGAACTAAACAAAAATACATAGAGTTCAATGGTGAGGAGTAAAGTTATGAGGTTGTGATGTGTTACCCCTACCCCTACCCCTAGCCCTAACCCTACCCTTACCCCTACCCTTACCCCTACCTCTACTCCCATCCCTACCGTTACCCCCACCCCTACCAAGTAATTCCTCTTATTTTGAACGTCAAGTTTGTAAAATTTCACTAAGAAGTAACAAAATTCTGCTTTAAGGGGCGGGAAAGGGGGTAGGGGGTGTTTTTTTGAAATCTCATTTAGACGATGACCTATCTCTTGTTTCGAAAGTCAAGTGTGTAAAATTCCAAATATTGTAAATTTAGATTTGTATACAAAACAAACAGACACCACCCGTCGATAATCTTCTTTATATAATACTGAAGATAATACGTAAGAGAGAAACAAAATACAAAACGAAACAACGAAATAGTGAAACAAAGATGCTTACACGTAATAAAATGGTACAAAACAGAAAAAAAAAGAAAAAAGAAAAAGATAGAACATCAAGAAGGGGGAATCTTAATCATCCCCTCCGTTGACGTCCTTATATTAGATTCAGTAAAAATAAATTAGTGATTTAAAACAAAGAGCATCTTTTTGTTGTTGTTTAATTGAAACGTTTTATTTTTTTAATAACCAAATATTGTATTTTTTATACAGCGTGTATGGTTTGTCATTTTATGTGAAACACACCCATAGATAGATACCAATTTTTCTTTAAAAAAAATAACTATCACTTCTATAGTATTGAGAAAAAAACTTCATCCAAATATTTCAAATAATTATAGAAATTTGTTTTATCACTGTCAATTACAATTTAAGATTGAAATGATTAAGAGAAACTTGAAAAATTAGTAACTTGTTAAAATAATTCCACCTGTGATATTCTAGAGAAGCATTGTTGAATAAGTTGAAGGTTTTGGCCGCTAGATGGCTACGCGATGAATATTCCTTTCTTATGAAGCTGTTACTTATAAAATATAAGTTTACATTATATATATTCACTCAGGAAGTTTACTCGGGCCCCACCTCTTCAATCTCTACACCTATGACGTCCCCTCACTCACCCGGTGCCAAAAAGCTACCTACGCCGACGACATGGGCTTATACGCTTCATCCTTAGCGCCCAAGTTAGCCGTGAAATACCTTCAAGAGGGTCTCAACAAAATCGGAGACTAATTCAAAAAATGGCGCCTCAAACTGAACGAAGCCAAAACCGAACCCATAACTTTCACACGTAGGCTGAAAAACAAAACACCCAAAGAGAAAATCACCATGAGCGGAATACAACTAGATTGGAAGCCCGAAGTAAAATACCTGGGCCTCACCATGGACAACCGCCTAAACTGGAAAGCACACATCGCAAACGCCAGAAGCAAAACGCAGCAAGCGATAGTAGCAATCAGCCCCATCTTCAACCGGAAAAGCCCGCTAGCTGAGAAGAAAAAGCTCCTCCTATACCAGAGCCAAATCCGTCCAGTTCTCACGTATTCCAGTGTGGAGCAATATACCTAAATCTACATACAAGAAAATTCAAACTCTTCAAAACAAATGTATAAAGATCACGTACAACACACCTATGTACACAAACCTCAAGAACCTACAAGAACAACGGGAAATTCCCACACTCGAAGAATACTCCCACAAGCTGACAACGAGATTTTATAACACCTTAAATCCCAAAAATCCACTTGTAAAAGAACTGGGCGCCTACAACTCACCTGACGATCTTCCGTTCCACTACAAGCACAAAATGCCGAAACACATCATCCTGGAGCTATTTGAGGATACCGACTCCGGCAGCGACGCAGACTAGGACAGTAGAAAATCAGGACGAAAAAATGAAATAATGAGATAATGAAATATTGAAATATTTAACTTCAGTAAAATTTAAAGTCAACAAGAGTAAATAGTTCAGAACTAAATGTTTGCTTCTCCTCTTTTTTGTTTTGGGTTTTTTATCTAGTTACGATCTTTTCCCTAAAAAGTCATGAAATGTAATAATAATAAACTCAGTCAATTAAATAAAACTATCAGATGGTGATAGTAATAAGGCCAAATTGCCGCAGTACTAGTTAGCTAGAAAACATGAGGGGTATTTGTATAAGCCCCAGCTAGGTAGAGGATTACGAAAGAATCCGTAAAATCAAAAAAAAAAAAAAATATATATATATATTCACTTCATACTGTGTGCTCTGATGGTGGTTGACACGGGTAGTGTCAAAACTAGTGGGCGTATGTAAAGAACGTTTTGTTTTTTTATGAAATGACATGAAAAAGTGATGTACACAAAATAGACTCAAGATTTTCATATGCTCTACGATTCTCAGAGACAATACAGTAGTAGACTATTTGTGTATTCAGCAGCGGTTGATACTACATGATGATGGATACCGTAGCACTATCTGAAACGTTTACCACCAAAAGTCAAAAAACCAAAACAAGTCAAATTTAGGTGATTTTCACAACAAATCATTCTGTAGTGTCGGTTATCTTCTATGTTTTTTTTTTCACGTTTGATCGTAATATATGAATTAAAATGTGACCACGCCGACTGTAACGCTACCTATATCGGGAAGACGGGAAGCGCTTTCTCAACTAGATTCAAAGAAGATGTACGATGTTATAAAAATAAAAACACTCCTTCAAAATTCGCAGAACACTCTTAGTGAATAATCACGTCCGGCTTGACGACAACGATCCTAAACCCTTACACATAGAAAGAAGGGGTCTTAGATTAAATTTTTTTGAACAATTAGAATTTAATAGACAAACGAATGATTTTAATATAACATTAATTAATAAAGTTTAAAAAAATATGTATTCACCGCTTCTCAGTATCAAAACAATAAAACACATTGAAATAAATCAATTAATAAAACATTGTCATTTAAATACGGGGAAATACATTATAAATGTAAAAACTTCATAGAATAGAGAATTTTAATTATTTTCTAACTATGTCGGTTTTACCGATAATAAATCATTATTTTTAAAAACCAGTCCAAATTAGAATAGCGGGGTGGAGTAAATGAATTCATATAAATAAGACGTCGCAGTGTGGATTAACCACAGTTGGAAAATGGCCTTGAACGCCGACGCAGCTGTCACAATAATATAAAATAAAAATACTCGCAGAACTTAATAATAACATTATTAAATTTGATTTATATTAAATTAAAAAGAATAAATAAATAATGCGTTGATAATGAACAGTATGTCGATCTGTATCCGTCATTACCAATGTAAAACTCAGTTCATAAGTTGAATAAATATTCGACATAACATGTTACATTCATTACCCTGAAAAATAAATTATTATCCACTCCGCGAAAATAGTTTTTTTTTTAATATACGTATTATCTTCTCAACTAAAATGTTACCATAAAGACACCAAAAACACCTCGTTTTCCCAGCCTTAATTCAGTAATATTGAAAATTCAACTAAGCAAAGTGGTTATTTCTTTTAACCCACCCTTACCCACCCCATACCACCCTTGAAAGCAATCATACCTGAAGTGAGTTCCACGTAAAATCTTAACGGTGAACTTGTAACGTACGATGTCATTAAGGGGATATATTGGATTAGATTGCGATTCGGTTTTGCTCAACTGGAAAATCGTAAGGAGTGTATTTCGGATGGAAAGCCACCGTGTTTTTGGTATCGGAATCACGGATTTAAAATATATACGGAATTATGGAGATGTTCTTATTGTAGGTATTGCATTAGAACATTATTGTATACACAGGATTGATTTGCATATATATAATCCAATCTATGTTAGATACATGTGAATGTTATTTATTTATAAACATATATTTAACTTTAACTCCATACATGAGTTCATAATAATTTTCCTTAGGGCCTTTATCATCTTTTGGGATGCTCTGTGGAGGGCCTTTTTAACGAAATGAAGGAGAGTAAGTTTTAGGAAAGAAAATGGTACGAGGGATAGGTATAAATCTGGGGGTCAGTGTGTCCAGACAGACGTATTAATCCATCCCCCCCACTGCGTTGCAGGACGATAGTTGGGATAGTCCGTCTGGAGAAGCCAATAATGCATTTTTTTGATGTTCTGAAAATATATATCGAAATTTATAAATACGTATTAAAATTCTGTGAAGAAAAAATATTTTGTAACATTTTTTTTACGGATTTGACACGAAGTTATTAATTATTTATTAATTATTTATATACAAAGTGTATTTTCAATTATATAATTATTTAATTAATATTAATATTTTTAGCTTGTAATGATATTTCCATTCGTAAAAAATCCAAATTACCTCCTGATTGGTAAATACCCCTCCGGTGGAAGCGGAGGAAGACCATTCAGTATCGAAACATTGCTTGAGATGGATTCTGTCCTGTTTCTCAGAAGAGCCCGGTTCTTCCCAACCTTCCTTTTCCCATCTCCTTTCCCTCTCCACGTCCTTAGCCTCATAACATATCTATTGTGGTTGCCGTACTTCCATTTGCTCCGGACATTTGATACTCTTGTGCGGTTTCAACTAAAAACAATTATTGTTTGTTTGAAAAGGAGGTGCTTAATTAAACACGGGCGAATCCGGGTAATAACTACTAGCGATTAATAAAACACTTTTTATCAGGCATATAAAATATTGAAAGCAATTTATTCAGTAAACTGTATAATTACCCTCCCCAATTACGCGCCGATACCCCGTTCGCAATAACTTGTATCAAACCGTCCGTTGTTTTCACAAGTTTCGCGCCTGCGCTCGCTTTCCTAACTGAAAAGGAAACTAGGGGATGGTTTCAGTTCCCGCGTCGCGGCCACGCAGGAAGGGCGCTTTGCGAGCAAATTTTTGCCGAACTGAATCACGTGTTCCAAATTCGAATCAAACATCGCGTGTCGTTTCCGTTTAAATAAAATTTTATTGTTTTCGCTATTTATTTTATTCCTAGTGTTGCCAAGTGTTATTTTCTTTGATTATGTGATAGCAGACGGTTTTATTAAAATTGTGTTATTTTGGTTTTTTTTACCTTTTATGACATTTGCGTGAAAAAGATTTTTAATGTATTTGTGATTGTTATTTTACTGAAGACAAAAAGGACATCTTTGGTAAAGGTAAGTCGTAATAATTTAATTATTTTTTCTTATTGTCATTCATATTGTGTTAAAATTTTTGCTTTAAATACACATTGTAAGCCTGCCGATAAACATTTTAAAGTTGTGTATTTATACATTTGCACAAAAACGATATATTATTTTAAGTTAAAAACTAAAAAAAAAGAAGCAGCGAAATGAAAATGATTGTTCATTCGTATACATTTACCATATTATTTTTATTTTTGACAGGTGATTACAACAAATTGACAAGTACCCACACCTTTTAAAATTAGGTACCTACTTACTACCGAAGATATTTTTAATATTGCCATTTTAAAAATATTACCCAATATTTTTTTATTGGATCATCGAAAATTTGATTCTGTAGCCTTCATTATTATTTGACGATTAGCCATCGTATTAAAAAAATTAATATGTCACCTTCATTATCCGGTAATTACCCCGAAGCACTAATTTATTAAAATATGTCGACATCATAATTTGATGATGATACTGATTAATTATTTTGATGATTTTGCCGGATCATTGAATTGTTAATACGTTAATATCAATAAATTATGAATAATCTTTTTTTTTTATAGAAAGCAGTCACTTTGTGGTTAGACATATTTAATGAAAATAAAACGTTAACTTTGTTCATAACCACGAGATTTTATTTAATTTTATAAGGACCGACCGGTTTCGCGTAACACGAGCATCATCAGGGTAAAAAATTAAACAGTTTAATTTTGTACCCTGATGATGATTGTGTTACGCGAAACCGGTCGGTTCTTATAAAATTAAATAAAATCTTGTGGTTATAAAAAAAGTTAACGTTTTATTTTCATATGAATAATCTGAATCACAGACTTGTTATTTATCTTGATTTCATTATTTCAGAGTTGAAGATACTCTCAGTATCGCCCTGGTGAAAAACCACCATTCAGAATCGAAATGTTACTTTAAATGACTCCAGCCTCGTAAAATACCCCAATTGGGGATGCCATAGTCTTACTGTCTCTACGGTTAAGACTCAGTATTCACAACACAAAGTGGTTACTGAATCGGAGCAATGCATTATCAAATATTAAAACTTAATTATTTAATGCTTGAATTGGGTTACTGCATTGTAAAATATGGCGTCTTCATTATTTTGATATCAAATGAGTCAACTTAATAATAATAATAATAACAATAATAATGTTTTATTATCTTCTTTTTTTATAACAAAATAACAAATAATGATATCGTCACCGGGATATCGGGGATTTTAAAAAAATAGGTCTTACATTAATATTTAGCTGACAGTGTGATGATGTCCTTTACTCAAAGACAGGTAATAATTAAGTTCCGAATTCGTTTGCCAGCAGCCCAGGTACCAATAATAATAATTTATGTATACTCTTTTATGCTTTAATTTGTTTGTCATTTACTTTTGTACAACTTTTACTGAGCTAATTATTGTTGTTTTATACTTATTAATTATTACAAATTTTTTAAACGTTTACGAATGTTAATTTTCGACATATTGCCTGTTTTATATATATGGTAAAAAAAAAATTAACTTTATAAGTTGAATATTAAAGCGGATGTAGCGATTTTTTTTAAATGTTGAACTCCCAACTAATAATAAGTTATTCTCTCTCAGAAATATAATGATCATAACTTAATTCTAGACTGCTAATCTCTCTTCCTTAAAAATTATTTTTGGTCGCTTAGAATTGTCAAAAGATGGACTAACCAAGAGTAGAATTGTTTTTATTTTTATTTTTTATATCAGAGTAGCATATACGAGTATATTCATATGTTTTATTTAGTTTCCTCAAAGCACTAGGATATTATATTTTTTGTATTCCACATATTACAAAAAAATATCAGAGTAGCATATTTTTATATCAGAGTATACGAGCATATTCATATGTTTTATTTAGTTTCCTCAAAGCACTAGGATATTATATTTTTTGTATTCCACATATTACAAAAAAATATCAGAGTAGCATATTTTTATATCAGAGTATACGAGCATATTCATATGTTTTATTTAGTTTCCTCAAAGCACTAGGATATTATATTTTTTGTATTCCACATATTACAAAAAAATATCAGAGTAGCATATTTTTATATTAGAGTAGCATATGTATTTTTATATCAGAGTAGCATATATATTTATATATCAGAGTAGCATATATATTTTTATATCAGAGTAGCGTATATATTTTTATATCAGAGTAGCATATATATTTTTATTTAAGAGTAGCATATATATTTTTATATCAGAGTAGCATATATATTTTTCTGTTTTATTTAGTTCCCTCAAAGCACTAGAATATTATATTGTTTTGTATTTCTCCTATTACAATTGAATTATCATGAAGATCAAACGCTAAAATATATTTTTGTTTGAATCGAAATGAATAACCGAGAAACAATATTTGAACACGAGTTTAGGCTCAAAATGAATCCTCGAGTTACCTTTCGTATTACCTATTAATAACACTAAAGTAATTATGCTCTTTCCTCGACATAATTAACATCTTAACCAAGTCTACTTAGAATTTAAATGGAAAGTTCGTCACAAATTCGCTTCCCCTCTTATTATTATTATTATAATTCTAAAAGCTTCCCGAGCACGTGAACGTGAATTCACTTGATGTACGGCGAAATGTCAATGGTAAAAAAACATTAAAGGAAGTGTTGGCTTGTTATACAGTATTTCTTAAAGTATTCAAAACGTATCGTCACATCATAATAGAAAAGTCACTCGTGCAGAACCTTAAAACTTTATAACTATTTTTATATGACACATCATAAAATATGATATACTCTGGATGTTCTTTTGTAGAATTTTTGAGTCAGGGGGTTATATTACGACTTCACACGGGTTTTTGTGGAAAAGGCTGAAGGTTGCAATTAAATTATGGAAGAAAGATAATCTTCTACAAAAGAAACTTTGAAATCTTTGTACAAATCTCGTATATTGAAAAATCCTTCAATTTGTATCGGGAAAACTATTCTTCCTCCTACTTTACCTCTCTGTATACGCTGTTCCATCTCTTTCTTTCAATTTACATAATAGCTTTAATATGTATGGATAATGGATTTATCAATATTATACCGATGTTCACATCAAGGATGGCAATCTTAACAGCAATTTATAACTATGTAAGTAAGTATCGATAAAACAATATTCATCACTATACTCCCCATCTTAGATATATATAATATAATATATTAGATTAGATATAATGCGTGTATTATACAGCAACACATTATGCTTAAAATATAATGCAATGCGACTAAAGGCAGAGTTCCGAGCACACCGTCTATGTCGACAGTAATGCTGCATTAGTGTATCTTTTGCGTTAGCTAACGCGAGTTAAATCGGCCATAAACAACACATTTTGACGGTTTGATAGTCCGTATCGCGGAAACATGCTAAAGTTTCGTCAAGAGACATATCATAGATGACGCTGCATTTATAAAAACTGACAAAATGTGTTGTTTGTGGCCGATTTAACTTGCGTTAGCTAACGCAAAAGATACAGACTTAGGCCCACTGTTGCAACTTCACCGACGCGCTAGTGTCTTTCGAGGTCCTCGACACGATCACCCAGCATACTCATACATGATCGGCGATCTGTGCAGTAGTCTAATGAAAGAAGCTAACGTCTAATGTACCTCTTTTATTTAACACCCTCGCAACTTCACTATAAAATCTTTTTTTTGTGTTCTGCACTCAAATCAAACAATAATGAATGTTTTGATAACAAAGTTATAAGGTCATCATCTTCCTCGGTAAATACTTCAAAAGCATCCCAATTTAATTTATATAATTTATTATTATTATTTTACATGGAAGAGTAGGTAACATTATCTAACCATAATATCATTTTTATAAACAGGATAATTATAACAAGTAATAGTATCGTGAGTACATTCATATTATTGTTATTTAACATTATATGTAAAGCATAGAACATGTAATAAAACATGTACCTAATTATAATACAAGAATCTGCAGTATAAAATTACGACGTTGACTGTCGCCACGACACTAACGCAGTGTCACTATCGGCGTAGACGCTATGCTTCAGAACTGTGGTAACCAATGTTTTCAGTCGTATTGCAACTGTTGCAAGAACGATTTATTTGTTATTTTGTAGCGCTCGTTAGTCGATGACGCATTGCGTCCTCTTTCGTTACATGATCCATGATAGAATGTACGCCATAAGTGTTGTAATAAGCACTTTTCACATGAGTTGAAGATCCGTATCCTTACTCCTAACTCTCTACCTCTGTACCGGGGCAGAGGGAGAAATATGACAGATACTATACGCTAGGAATACTGGAAGACCCTTATACAGTGTACGCAGTGAGGCCTCCAGCGGGTTTCAGAGGTTTTTCGGAAACCTTTTGGCAAACATTAGAAGTATTTATATTCAAACTACCAGAATTTTAACAGTACATGAAATTTTTTCTTTCATTCTATTTTCCTTTGATTACGGTAAAAGCCTAGCAACAAAAAAATAATATATACTTGCGACACATGCGCAGTATCTGGTAAATTCGTTTTAACCTCAAATATTAATGTAAAAATATTTATAACTTCACGTAAGTGCTGATTTATGTAAAAACGTAACCGATTTCGTTTGCTTGAATGTAGTTATCTCAGTATCAATATTACTATTGCCGAAAAGCATAGGAATTTTGAAGGCTGCCATGTTTTCCAGAGACAAATGTCCTGTATCTAGTAATATCAAAACCCTATGGTTGCTCTGCAGGCGGGTAACTTTTTTTGTATCTCGAGGGAGAGTAGGCCTATACTAGAGATATCTAGGGGCAACACTATGAACTATTACTACTAGAACCATCTGTGCTAAAGTTGCTAAACTATCACTTCACACAAGCCTTATACAGAAGAAAAAGAAAATGTTTTAGTAACATCTCACCAAGATATCTATCTAACATTTCCACTTCAGGAACCCGATGACCTGAGAAGAACTGAATTTCTTTGAAGATAATAATAATAATAATAATAATAATGTTTTTATTTAATTTCTAATACAATTACAAACATGTTATATTTAATACGTAAGAGAAATTACAGGTACTTATTTAATATTTGTAAAATAATGTACAAGGAAAAAGAAATATACTAAAAATAAAAAAAATAAATTCAGAGATATTTAAATAAATTCAGGCAGTGGTGAAGATCGCGTCAATGAGAAGAGATTCTTTCAAGAATCAATAGAATTTCCTTTTTGAATCTTTCCTCACTGACGCAAAATATGTCGATATCCTGTGAGATTTTGTTCAGGAGCAATATACTCCTCCCCACCGGGAGAACCATTGGCAGGTTGGTTCTACAGGTAGGAAGATAGAATAATCTATGACGACGCTGTCTTAGATAGTCATCAGGAACATAAAGACTTATGCGTTCCAAAATAGCTGAATTCTCTATGGAGCCTCGCAGTAGTCTAAAAAAGTGGGTAGCGGCATACCCCTCTCTTCTGAGCTGCAGGGGGTGAAATCCAAGCATGCCCAGAAGAAAGTTAGTTGGATAAAGCCAAGGATAGAGTCCGTACTCCCTCATGTAAAGAAATCTCAAAAACTTTTTCTGAACCCTCTCTAACATGAGGGAGCACCCCGTCTCGTGAGGATTCCAAATAGCCGACCCACTCTCCAGCCTACTACGGACTAAAGAGAAGTATAATATTCTAAGAGTACGAGTATCCCGAAAAACCCTCACGGTCCGAATGACGAATCCTAACATTTTTAATGCAGATTGACATATCCCTTCGATATGAACACGAAACGTAAGTTTACTTTCATACACGATTCCAAGATCCTTTATAGTAGAAACACGTTTGAGATTATGACTGAGCATAGTATATCTGTGGTAGGTGAGACTAAATGCTCTGGTGAAAGACAGGACTACGCATTTTGAGATATTGAAATAAAGCTGATTTCGTAGGCTCCATTCAGAGATGTTATCAATGTCAGCTTGAAGATGTAGGCAATCTAAAATATTTCTAATTAGTAGAAATAATTTGAGATCGTCAGCGAAAAGGAGAAAGCGAGAAAAACGGATGACTTTTGCAATGTCATTAATGAAAATAGAGAAGAGAAGAGGCCCTAGGATTGACCCTTGGGGGACCCCAGAAAAACAAGAAAATCAGCGGATTGAAAAATTCCGTGTGTGACAAATTGCTTCCGGTTTTTGAGATAACTTCTAAAAAACTTTAGCATACGTAGGGAGAAACCCATTTGAGCAAGTTTTGTTAGTAAGATATCGTGATTCACGGTATCAAAGGCTTTGGAGAAATCATTATACGAACAGTCTACTTGGTATCCACTATCTAGGGACCTAGCAACATAGTCAGTGAAAACCATCAGATTGGTTTCCGTAGATCTTCCTTTTCTGAAACCATGCTGTTCGGGGATAATATATGCGTCTATTTGAGGTACAATGAATTTATGGATTAGTTTTTCAAATAGTTTAGCAGGAGCTGAAAGTATGGCAACAGGTCTATAATTCTCGATTGACTTTTTGGAACCATTTTTAAAAATAGGACATATTTTTGAAATTTTCCATAATTCTGGAAAAGTGGAGGTACTAATAGCTAGATTAAATATAAAAGTTAAAGGTGCTTTAAGGAATTCAGCGCACCCTTTAATAAAGAATACGGGAACGAAGTCGGGGCCGATAGAGTGCGAGTTCTTCATGTGTCTTATGGCATTCATAACATCAGATTCCGTAAATATACACAAGTCAACGTTAGAGGCTCCTCTGGTATTAAATGCGGCAGCATTATTAATATCTAGAAGTGGAGGATCTCTACTGTAGACAGATTGAAAATGATCAGCAAACGCGTTTGCCACACCCGAGCCATGAAATTCCTGATCACCTTTCATCATGGTATCTTCAAGACCACCATCCTTCCGAAGGGTTTTTATGTAATGCCAGAACATCTTGGGATCGTGCATGATGTTACCTTCGATTTCAGACACGTAAGCTCGATAGGCCACTCGAACCTCGCGCCTAACCAATGCCCGGTAAAAACTAAAAAGATCGTATTCACTCTGAAGTCCTCCTGCCTTCCAACGCTTGTGAAGGGCATGCTTGATCTCTATATTCGAAATGACTTCTCTCGAAAACCACTTCGGATATTTGCGACCACCACTGCCTGCATTTTTTTTGGGAAAACAAGAATCAAATACATCGTAAATACAAGTGTAGAAATATTGCGCCGCCTCATCCACTGTAGCAAATGTGAAGAGGTTTTGCCAGTCCACCCGGCTCATCGAATCGTACAAGCCGGTGAGATCACCTTTGTTGAAATTCCACCCCCTTGAGATTTTATTTACAAGGGAGGGGGCTCTATTACTTTTTAAGGGGGATCTGATCAAACTGGACTGGAATTCAATGGCCGGATGATAGCTATCCTCTAGCAACAGTGGAAAAACACAACGTCTCACCTCAAGAATGGCATTACACAGAACAAAGTCAAGGATTCTGGAATTGGAATTTTGAATATTATTACACTGTGAAAGACCGAAGACTGCGCATAGGTATTCAAAGTCGGATTCCACCTTAGATCTAATAAAGCCTAGCTGATTTTATTCCAGTATCATTAGCAAAAACCTCCCAGTATTTAGAAGCACAGTATTCGGCACAGGGCATAACTCAACAACAGCTCGCGAGGGACTACATAAAGGGCACCCCCTCTAAATCAAAACTTTGTAAAGTGGAAAAATTATTTTCTCCTTGCCGAGGCGTTGGGGGAGTCGAGGGGTCGGTCTCGAATAGGGGTAAGTTTTTATTATGCAAGGGGTGAAATGATTGAAGTGAAAACAAGACCATGGACTTTGAATAGTGTTTCTGCGGCCTTAATCGCTTTGTAACGGCGACGCGTTGAAAGGTTTTCTGTCATTTCCCGGGAAATTCACAATATGTGGGAACTGGGGGTGGTGTGAGTTACATTATTATATTATAACACGAGGTAAATCGTACCGCCGTGTACTGGTAGGAAGAAAGCCAAACAAACAAGTGAAATTGTTTGACTTTTTTGCTTTTAGGTTCACAGTGTACATTGAACTGGGTTAATGAAGCGAGTGAAAAATACTTTAAAAAAATCTGTTATTTTTTAAATTTATATGTGAATATTGCACAAGAGTCCCAACTGTCTGGAGTCAGTGGAACTATGGCATTTAGAATTGGGGTATGGGCTGGACGGAGTGAGAAAGAGGAAGGTTGCCATTTCAAGCAAAGTTTCGATTCTGAATGGTGGTCTTTTAGCAGGGCGATACTAAGAATATCTAATACTCTCCATTGTATTCACTTTGAAAAAACATGTCATGGTGTCATTTAGTGACGGGCGTAATAACAGAAATCAATTCGATTCTTCAAATAATCGATTTAAATTTATTCGAATAAAATTTTTCAAATTCGTTAGGGTGGCGTCAACACAATTTTCGAGCGAGGGTGGGAAACAGATAATATTTGCCAATCTCGGGGAGGGCAGGGGAGACACCATATATATTTTTTCTGTCATCATCATTGGGAAGACATTAAAGTAAATAATATATTTATTTTTTTTGGAGTTAATTTATTAATGGAGTTCTACGAATTAAACACAAAAACAATTAATAAAGTAAATAATGTTCCATAGTGATTTCGAAATACTACTCTACTGTTAGAGTATTTCTATTATTCCCTTCACTATCTCAATTTCTTGTTTATTGTGCAGTAAAATTGCTCAACTCAATTAAAAATAATTTTTGCGTGGGTATGTTGTTTTTTGACATATTTTATTTGTGTTTCCAGTTCAAAATTAATTTACGTTGCATCAGTTTTTCTACCAGATTTCCATTCTCATGTAAATTATTCATTTTCCTTTATATATCACCGAAAAATGCAGGGAATCATACTTCGAAAGGGGAATATCTTTAGAAATGCATTCAGTTTGATTCATATATATTATATCTGATGTACACCAGTGGCGTGCATTGCTCAATGACCGAATGTAGACTGCGTAGTTTTTTTTAAATTTCGGTTACTAATTGTGCATTGAATATTTATATACGGCCATTTTATTATCTTAGTAAAAATTACAAATTCGTCCAACAGAAACAATTTGAACGAATGTGACGAAAAATTTTAACATGTTTTTGGAAATATGCGTTTTGATCAAAAATTATTTTAAATAAAACGAATATGAAATACTTTGTTCATACCATTGTTTAATATATAAATATTAACATGTTTCGAAAGCGAAGCTTTCCTCATTAGGATACACAATAAATAAACTGTGTATATATTAAAAATATTTACTGTGTATCATAATGAGGGATGTTTTACTTCTGAAACATGTAGATATTTATCTATTAAACGGTGGCGTAAAGAAAGTATTTCATATTATTTTTATTAATAATGACGTCACAAAATAATTAACACCTTTATTAAAGAAAAGAAAAAAATATTTTGTTTTCTTTCCATTCGTTTTATTAGTGTTAGCTCAGCTTTTCAGCGTTTATGAACTGCACGCCACTGTCAGTAAGTGCTTTATTAAATGATAATACCAAGCTTTGCGAATCACCATCTCTTTGAATTCCATTTTTGGCCTGATTTTTCCCACTGTGCAGCGGTGCAGATGCAACATATGCAACTTTCACTTTGGAAGCTTTAGGAGAGGAGCCTAAATGATTTTTCCTAGAACCCAGATAGGCTCAGTTCTGCAATATTTGCAGCTAGAACTGGGGCGGAAAATTGTAAAAGGCACTGGGAAATATTATATTTTTACGTGAAAATGCATCATATTTTTTATGTTTTTAGTACCATACTGCCATACATCATCACAAAGCCGATATTTGACGTAAATTATGTCTCATTTCTTTCTTTTATGCGAATACCGCACAGGAGTCCCAAATGCTCCCAACTTTCTGGAGTCAGTGGGACTATGTGGCTGAAGTGAAGAGGAGTGGGGAAGGGAAGGAGAGAGAGAACAGGAAGATTGGGAAGTACCTGGCTATTCAGACTTGATGACCAAATACGCTTAAAGCCTTTCTAAGTAACAAAGTTTCGATTCTAAATGGTGATCACCAGGGCAATTCTGAGAGTATCTACCACTCTATGAATCATTGCCGTCTAGAATCTAGATGATAACCAATATAATAAATAGGGCGTGTTTTCAACCCCACTATATGTACCCATATGAGTGGGGTGCAGTCCATAAAGGCTGAAGAGCTGTGCCTAACTTAAGAAAAAAAAAATTTTAAATGGCTACAAATTTCTAATCAAAACGTATTTTTTTCGCAAATTTGGTAAGGAACTTGTGAACTTAAGCGAAGTTGAAGATAATAGTCAATTTCTTATTTTCAAATATTTAACCCTTACCACTCCAATATTTTTTAATATTTATTGTCAGCCAACTCTAATTTAAATAATGTCAAAATATTAATTCATTGATAGGCAGTTACAAAAGGTTATTTTGAAGTAAAAAAAACGGAAAACAGTCAAAATCTTATTAAAATGTTAATTTAAATGTTTTTTTTATCGAATAATCACAAGAAACAACATCACGTGTCAAGTTTTGGGCGCGAAAATACACCGCGCGGGCACGACTTATCTTGTTGGCTCCCAGCCGACAACTGAGTTGTAGCGTACAAATAGTGATGTCGGCTGGCACCCGACAAAGGAGTGGCAAGGGTTAATCCACAATTCATACCCGAACTTGAAAAAACTGAGAACACAGCCTTTGGTCGTAGAGTAACGCATACCACTACTATAATTATTGAACATTTAAATTTCTTCATTTAGACACTTATTGCTTATCGGATAGAGAAATAGTACCATATGATCCTGAAATTAATACGAATAATGGAATCCTGCTAAAGGATGATGTGTATGGCTTTTATAGAATTTTTAAAACATGTGTATTCATTTCATAAGTAAATACGTTTAATTGAATAGGTATATTGAAAAATCGAAGTGTTTCGTCGTAATTTTTGAAATTGAACAAGAAAGGTTATTATCAATTAATTATGAATTGTTTTTAGTGTTTAATTCGTAGAACTCCATTTAATTTAATTTTATGTGTTATTAAATTGGATTTTTATTAAATTTTGTGTGCTTGCGCCACCTTGGCCAGAAAACTCGTGAAAATTCTAACCTAAATACCCTGCAGTCTTGCTCCAAAGGAGCCACCGGAGACATTCCGAGTCAAAGGAGCGGAAATCTTCGGCAAACAGTCACTGCTTTCTATTTTATTGCATCCTCTTTTATTTTTCCATTAAAATAAGAGATTGTATTTTGTGGTTCGATTTAAGACCAGTTCTTGGACGGGTATAATGATTATCCATCGGTCTCATATAATCGGAGAATTATTGCAAGTATTATAGAGGATAGGGTTTTCGTTCTGTTTATGCGGTTTGTAGCTATAAGGCATGTTTTTTAAATGTTTCATAGTTTTTTGATTTTGCAAAAGGAGGAATTAGTAACATTATTTTTGAAAAGTGAAATTGTACAGAATTGTGGCATCAAATTTGAAAATTTTGTGGATTATTTGAGTTTCGTCCAACGAAATCAATCTTTTGATTTTCATGTCAATGCTATATTATTATTTTGGCAAGCCCATATAGTTACCAAATATAATTTTTAAGGGATCTTGAGATGATATTCTTTAATAACAATAATAAATCTGTCCTCAGTATAAACAGGCCTTTCTCATATTTAGCAACTTTCTAGGAGGGTAAAAAAAACGGCTTTTATTTATTTATTCTTGGATATTTCATTACATCTTTCGCTAATGGAGTAAAAGACGGCGTAATTAAAACCCCAGTATCAAATACAGTTTTTTGGCTCTCCTGGTTAAAGGGGCAAAGTTGCTAAATATGATATAGGTACGTGTGTTTGTATTGTGGGCATCGAATTGTCCAATAATAAAATTTTAAAGAAAATTTGACGTTGATATGTATTCGATTTCCAATAAGAACAAAAATTTGTGATGAATTTATTAGTAATTTTTTTTTTTAACATCTTTCACGCTAAGGCTCTGTTTGAATGGAGATTATACCTTTTGGCCATCTGATGACCGCTGGATCGTAGCTGAACCCTGAAATGTATTACATCCAGCCTGGACCTATATTACAGTACATCTGCTCATCAGCATCTACCTACTTATGTACGACATTATATTGCTTGTCACTATAAAAGATAAAATCCTTAGTGACTTCCTCGAAATATTCGTTCGCACCAATAAGTTCAGCCATTATTTTTTTAACGAGTTTCCACATGGAATTTATGATGAACCATCAAACTGCGTCTACACGAAAATGAACGGTGAACGGTTCCTGCGCCTGGGGCATGGGCATTCTGTATAACATACTCGTTTGGGGATTGCCTATGAAGCTTGAAATTGACGAAAACGAGTAAAAACTTCCGTTTCCATTTTGAATTGAAACATTCGGAATTTTACGATGACTCTAGGAAACATTTTTATGTTTAAAACAGGTTGTTTCATTTTCTATTTTTTTTAAAGCTTACAAATGTCAACCAAACACATATTGATTTAATAAAATAGAAATGGGTGTCTAATGTGCCAAGATATTTCGTTCCATTACATAATTACCATATATATATACGTATACCCCCTTTAGGGGCTTTCACACATATACGAGTATATATATAAATCAGTGTAAGTAAGAGAGTAGTTTAAATGAAATCCAACATGTAAAACTGTTGCTATAACGTTTTAAAATTAGTATGAAAAACATTGAACCCGTCATGTTTTATTTAGGTTAGCCCATACATATAACACTCTGGTTAGCCACAGATTGCATATTCAAAAAAATGAAGATTTTTTGGGTAGAATACTTACAAAATGGAAAACACGAGTAGGTACCTACTTAAGAACTTTATTATTTAGATATATTTTGAAAAAAAATAAACGTTTGGAATGAAATAAAATATTCAAATGAATGTTTCTTTATTTGGAGATAGTTAATTTCGCTGTAAATACGTTAAAAATGTACAATTTTTTTTATGAAGTTTTTTAATGGCTGAAATATTGAATGGATTTTTGCTTATATGAACAATGTTCAGAGTACTATACGGTTACGTTAAATAAAGTTTTCCAAAATATTTACTGGATTATAGAAAAGGCTTAAAGTACTTAATAAAGGTAGAAGTAATTTGGTGTTCATATTCTGACTGAATTCCAAATACTGGTTTTATACTTTTAGATTAAATAAGAATTTAAACCCTTCTTTTGATTGATTTTGACATTAACCCGATCTAACTGAAGTCAAGGAGTATTATTAAAATCTCTTCATATCGTGTGATTTCGAAAACACGTGGATTTTAAAGGATTTTTTTTGAGTTCACATCTAATTAAAAATATTATTAAATTTGATTTTGTTTAAGTATAAAAAAAAATTAAGTTCTACGAATTAAACACAAAAACAATTAATACTTTACATTAATGTTCATCTATTGCTTGATATTTGATAGCACTTATCTATGCCTTATGTCGCACGCCTTGCGGAATCAGGACGTAGATGAAAACGCATGCTATAAAAAGACAGAGATGTTACAGTGGAGCTCTCAGTAGCAAGACCGCCCTACTAAAATCGTCCACACTTCACACATTCCAAATTATAAATAAGTTAAATTTATAATATTGGAACATATTCAATATATATAATAACAATATTTTCATAATATGTACAACGCCGTTTTAGTGAAAAAATCAAAAATCAATTTCTGTTACATGCGTCGTAAGCATGTAACAGAAATTGAGCAAGAAAGGGGGAGATGTTGCAAACGGAGCTATTAACAATCAACGTGTATATATATATATATAAATAGATATTTGATACAAAAAATTAACAAAAGCTCTAACTGCTCAGAGATAATTAATGAAAAAAACACAATTCAAACGAGCAAGCAGAAAAAATACGGAAATACTCTCTTTCATCCCTCGAAACTTTAATAAAAATAAAGAGCGTTTATTCGGCCAAATTTTCACTCGACACATTTGCTGAGAAAACTAAGCCGCGAGAAAAATGGGGTCAACAATCAAGCGGCAACTTCTTGCCCCCTTATCTGATGGTGGTTTGTCGCTTTGACGTGTCACAGGTCTCGGATTGTCATCAACTCTGGGTGCAAGCTCACCCCACTCTACGGTGGCGGTTGTTTTTATGAACGTCTTTTTCTTCTTATTTTATTTCAATTAAATAAAGACACGTTTTCAAACAAAAAATAGCGAGCACTCGGAAAACAGTTAATACCCACGCATCTCTCTGACAAGTAATGTTTTTAATTTAGGTACCTATATGGCTACTGTCTTTTTACTTAATTTTACTATTAGTTAGTTACTCTACTCGTAATATCAATAACGTGATTTTCTTGACTAGTGACGACACGATAATCCTGTAAGACCCTTTTTGTAGATAATTTTCCAAATAATGTTTTTTTTTTAATATGATAAAATTAATGTTCTCATTTAATTCCACTTTGAAAAGCAATCAATTTCCTTTTTAATCTTAATTTATTTATAAAAAAATATTTTGTATATTACACCAAGATTGGTCTAATATTCAAAATAATTTCTCCTTAGAATTATTAATATTATAGACCGTCAAGAAAGCCATAAGACGTTTTTTCTTTATCTCTAATATCTTTAGATTCCCTAGTAAAAACAAGTAATCATTTTACACTAAAGTTGAAATTGCGTTTTTCTAAACTAAAATTTACATCACCACCAATAAAAATACGCCCTTAAAAGTACTGTTGAAAGTTATTTAATTCTTTGCATGATGTGTTCTTATTAAACTCGAAAAAAGCTACTAAAATGGACCCATTAAACTTAAGTGCGCTTGATTCGCGTGCTTATTAGCCATCTGTTTTTGACACATCACCCCTCCCTACCCCCCATCAGCCCACGGACCCACCGTGCTTACTACTCGCCCTGTATCGTGCAGATAAGGCGCCATCTACCGACAATTTGACGAATCAGAATAAGTGGCGGTAATAAACGCGCGCGAAAGTTAGCCCAAGATGGCGGCCAGGGACGAATTTGGCGCGAAATGTATTCTTAGATGACATTTTCACTGAGAAGCCAGTATTTGGCTTTTGACAAGGCCACGGCGTAGAACTTTAAGGCCTTCTACGAGTTTATTAGTTATTTTTCGTCGTAATTGTTGTTGATTGGCAAACTAGGTCAAGGGAATCAATTAAGAGGAAAAGTGAGTATTGGTTTACTAAGCATTAAATATGAAAGTAATAAAGTTGGAGCAGACTCATATTTTTGCTGACTTTTCGTGTGTTTAGCCTCCTTTTTAATGATCTAACTTTTCGGACGGCCTTGTAGTTTCCATCAATAGAAAATTTCCACGAGATTACAGACACAACAAGACTGTCCAAAACAATGACTCAAGAAAAAGGAACAAGATTTGCATGGCCCTGATAATCGTTAAATAAAATTGCTTACTACTTTGTTCGCTTCGGTAATATAAAACGACAAAGGACACAAACATTAATTAAATCAGGTATTTTTTTTTATCACAAAAGACAGTTTTTACAATGTATTTTTTATTGACCCATGATCAGAGAATTTGAAAGAAAAAAGAAAATTACTAGGTAAACGAGATTACTATAAAAAAATTCTACAATCTCGAGGTTCCTGGATCAAAAATTTAAATATTTTGGTACCAAAAAACAATTAGATTTAAAAATGACGGCCTCTTGAATTTCACTGTTGATTGCTCTAGCTCATTTCAAATCTCATTTTTTCCAGATTTTCCCGAGATTCCTGGCCAAAAAAATAAATATTTTGACACCAAAAAGGGAATTAGATTTAAAAGCGATAGCCTGCCGAATTTCACTGTTGATTACTCTAGCTTATTCCAAATCCAATCGGTTGCCCTTCCCTGCCCAGGGCGATATGACACCTTGGCCCGAAAATGCCCCAAATTTTAGAACACGTCGAAATGCCCCGAGCTTTGGGAAATGCGGTCTCGGGATAAAATGCGGCACTCTTTTAATATTTCGGTCGCTCGATAAAGTTATTGCCTCGAAACTCGAGAAAGGGAATATGCCCATCATCTTTGGACTTTTGAAGCTTTGAAATTGTTTTCGTTGGGGTGATATTTTCCTCATTTTAAAGTGTGATGATTTAAGGCTCTTTTCAGCAGTGGCGTTCCATGTGTTTTTTTGCCTTGTCGTTGATTTTCATTCCATAATTTTGAAGATTATGTTTTAAGAAAACACCAATTAATATAAATGTAAATGTTGATTATGTATGACTAACAAATTTACTGCATAAAACGTTTTACCAGTTTAGATAAATCCAACTTTAACAGAAAAAAATAATATTTTTCTTAACAGACAGGGAAGAAGAAGGTCTTTTTTTTTACATGAATACCGCACAAGAGTCCCAACTGCTCCCAACCGTCTGGAGCCAGTGAGATTATGGAATTCCCAATTGGGGAATGTTGTGAGACTGAAGGTATTGGGGAGGGGAAGGAGAAGGGGAAGGGGAAGAGGGAGGTGGGAAATACCTGGCTATTCAGATCTGCTCACCAAACACGGCTAAAAGCCATTTCAAGCAACGTTTCAATTCTGAATGGTGGTCTTTCACCAGGGCGATACTGAGAGTATCTTCCACTCTGGAACGTGCGCAAATATACTATATATTATTTTTAAATTAATTAATTGTGAAACAACACAAATTTACTTGCGCACGCCGGGATTTGAACCCGCGACCTTCGGATTCGTAGTCGAGAGCCTTACCCCTCTACCATGGAGGCCGTCAAATGGTCTTTGATTGTATTGATTGTCATTTCGATTAATTTTGCAGAAGTAATTATTTTTTTTGTTATTGTGTCGGTTGTTTCGGCATTCAAAGCAGCTATCGCAATAATACTTGCAGGACGCAGTTTGTAATGACATTATCGTATTCGATTTATTTCAAATTAAAAAAGTCTCCAAAAAAATATATTTTGGAAGGTGTTTTGAAATATGATTATATTTTATATAATTTTTATGTTACAAATTTAAAATTAATTATCTTTTTTACGAAGTACAAAAAAAAAATAATAATTTTGCGGCATTTCCCAATATGGAGAGTTAGGGAGGACAAAATGAAACTGACAAAAGAAACTCCAATCATGTCGGAGTAGTTCACTGAAAACAATTTCGCTTCAAGCAATAAAAAAGGAAGTACGTGGTTAGTAAAAACTAATAACATTGTCTTTCGATTTTCTAAAAATTTTCTTACGTTTGCATCCCAAAGATATTAAATAAAAAAGTTTAAAAAAAACAAAGAGTCGAAGCGGTGGCTACTCATGGCGGTAAATCATCATTAAAAATGACACATTTTTGTATTTTTAATCGCTTCCAGTAAAGTTTATCGTGAATCATTTATAGTTTTAGGTATTAGAAGACAGAAAGCATTTCATTGTTAACATAATTGTATTCATAATAATAATAACAAAGCATTTATATAGCGCAGTTTTGTGTTATTTCACTTCAAGTGCGCTTAACTCTAAATAAACTTAAACATGATTAAATAACTCCATTCAGTGGTATTCCTACAGTGCTACTTTTACATACTATTTATACATTCTTAACATATTACATACATTCTTGCTTATTCTTAATATTACTCCTACAGTACTCCTTAGGTGCATATTCATAAAAAAAAATTACATTATATTATACAGTATACATATGGCTATACAACAATAATACATTCACAATATTACTACAAAAATAGTAACATTTTAAGACAGGAGTCGGGTTATGTTCAGCAATAACGGACTTCACATAAATTTTTTTTAGAAAATATATATTCGGAGGAAACCGAAACCAAACAACTACCAGAGGCTCGAGGAAATGACTTTTTAAAATAAATTGAAAAGAAATTAAAATTTATAGAGAGAAGGATTTTTTAAATAAGTTTGTTTTTAAAGCCCGTTTAAATTCAGTCAATTTATGGATATTAGTAAGAGCTGGGGAAGTTTATTCCAAATGAGAGGGCCATTTACGCGAAAAGAGCGATCATAGTAGACGGCTCGATTTGACCTTGAATGTTCAATTAGACGATTAGTAGCATCTAGATCTGCTGACCTCAGAGTAAGCTGTCTATCACTTAAGTCCTGTCGGATGCATAGTTCAGATATATAGGCTGGCGCCATTCCCTGCAATGCTTTGAAGGTCAGTAAGCAGATCTTGAACTCTATTCTTTCAGGGCATCGAAGCCAATAAAGCTGATCCCTTAGAAGTGGGGTTATATGACAATATTTAGATTCACCAAATATCATTCTCGCCGCAGCATTGAAGACGGACTGGATTCTATTGAATTGTTTTTGAGGGAGGCCAGCATATGCACTATTACAATAGTCCATACGTGAAACAACGAAGGAATTTATGAGTGATTTTGCTCCATCAGAGGGAAGACATCTCCTGATTGATTTTACCTGCCTAAGATGGAAAAAACCAGAACTTACAGCTTTTGTAATTTGCGATTCAAGAGAAAGACTATTGTCTATAGTGAAACCTAGGAATTTTATTTCTGTAGAAGGAATTATATCTGTATCCTGAATACTTATTGGATTGGAATCAAGGAGGCCTTGCCTTCCAGGGGAAGCTATCCAGATAAATTCTGTCTTTGCTGGATTAAGTTTGAGTTTATTGACAGACATCCAACTTGAAACCGTATTAATGAAGCTAACTACCTCATTTTTTAGGACGTCTTTTTCATTCGGGGAACAAAATTTAAAGATCAGACGATCGTCTGCATAGCCTTGTGATTCAAAGCCAGCTGAGTGAATGAGGTGTTCAAGACGATTAGTATAGAGAATGAAGAGAATAGGACCTAGGACAGACCCCTGGGGAACTCCAAATTCAATGGGAGTTTCAGGTGATGTGCATTTATTGAAAGTTACTGGGGCTACTCGTCCAGACAGGTAAGATGTCATCCATTGGAGTACATCACCTCGAACGCCAAATTCGGTATCAAGCACATTTATTAGAATACTATGATCTACCGTGTCAAAAGCCGCACTCATATCAAGAACAGATACCAAAGCCAACTTACCTGCTTCCATCCCGATGATCAAGTCTGAAATTATTCGCAATAGAACAGTTTCGGTTGAATGAAACTGTCTATAAGCAGATTGATTTTTGGCAAACAGACCAGCAGAGTTCAAGTACCCTACCAATTGTTTGGCAACGATTTTCTCAAGCAATTTTGATAAAAATGGTAAGTTGGATATAGGCCTGTAATTATCCGTATTGTCTGTATCAAGATTTTGTTTCTTTAGAATCGGAGTAATAATAGATTTTTTCAGTGTGCCCGGTACAAGTGAATTTACTAGTGACTTCTGGATAATTGCGGTAATTACAGGCGCTATATCCGGAAGACATTTTTTTAATAGCCAGGTAGGTATGGGATCTTGAGCGCATTGCTTGTTTGGACAAGACATCACAGCTCGCGTGACATCGTCTTCCGTTACTGCGGCAAATGTAGTGAAGTCGCCAGAGAGCGGTTTAGAGGCAGAGACAGCGGGTGATCCTACCCCACTGAGGGCTCGAATTTTTTCTACCTTACTACTAAAATGTGCGGCAAGGCTATCGGCTTCTAGAGAAGATTCAACCTTGATGTTGGTCTCTCCAGACAAGGTCTTTATGTGTTGCCACAGTTTTCGAGGATTCTTTTCTGACTCAATCTGTTCAGACCAAAAACTGGACTTTTTCTTTGTGACCTCTTCTTTGTAGCTTTTTGTTTGAGAACCCATAGTTGCCGATTTCCGACTGTCGGATTACGTCTGTACAGTCTTTCAAATTTTCGCATTTCCCTCTTTCTCTGTAGACATTCAGCGTCAAACCATCTGCCGCAAATCCTAGTGCGGCAGACCTTCTCTGTGAAAGGAGCATTTTTATCCAATAATGCCAGTAACGTAGAATTATAAAGGATGACTAATTCTTCTACCTGTCTTTCACAATACTTTTCCTTATCACAGAGAGGCGAGATCTTCAAATCGTTACAAAAAGTTTTGATGTCGAATTCTCTCCAATTTCTGGAGATAATGGATTTGAACTCCAACTTTGGAGGATCGAAGGCAAACACGGATGTGATGAGACGATGATCCGAGAGTCCAATATCAACAACATCTGTACTATTCGGGGGAAATTCGACTCGGGAAATAATAACATCGAGAGTACCGCCCGCGTCATGAGTGGCTGAGTTCACCCACTGCTCGCAACTGAAGTCACGCAGAATTTATTCACGCGAAATTCATGTTATAGAGATTGCTTAAAATTTAACTGTATTTTATATTGTAACCATTTCGAGGACTTATATTTCGATAACGTTAGCGTTATATATTTTTCATTTAATGAAACAAGAAAAGAAAGTTGTTTTATAAACTTTTTTATTTTTAACTCCGACCAGTTTCGGAACAACCGCTCCATCATCAGGACAAAATATATACTACACAATATCACCAAATTATGGCAGTACGCATATATTAGGTGTCACAGTGGGGGTGGGGGCGTAACTAGGGATTATTAAAGAGTGGGGAAGACATAGATATTGAGGGAAGGGTGAAAGTAAATATGTTTAAAGTGGGACTGTAAGGTAGTTTTTTTTATTGTTAATAATAGACTTATTATTATTAAGGGATTTCTTAATTTCCATAGATTCTAAATTATCTAAGCGCATACCTTTACCATTATTAATATGAAGAATATTGATCCCTGTATTTTTAACGAGTCTAGTTTTTGGACTGTTAATTCGTGGTGGAATTCCATTGTATGTATAAGAATTTCAACTACCAGTCTGAAAATGTCCGTAGTAGGATGAAACCGGTCCTGGTGAAAATAAATAAGTGGAACAAAGTACAAAAGTGTTTTAATTTCAATTCTAATACCCTGTATTTTTATCAAAACTATGACTGTTTGAAATAATGTGGTTAGCGAATTCGGATTTTTTAAAATTTTTAATACATCTTACATATTTGGTTCTAATGTCGAAATTACGGCTGGTCTTTCCGATATAAAATCTCTAGTTATGACCCCACCTCCCACTGTGACACCTAATACGTATGTTCTATCATAATTTTGTAACATTGTTTAGCGTATATAACCAGTCAGCGTTAAAAATTAAAAAGGGCTTAAACTAAGTTGTATTTTTTCATTTAATTACTTATAATGGATAACCACATAGTGATGGCTTCATACAATAGTATTACATATTTTTTTTAATTCATTAAAACATCTCTCTTATCACAACAAACTGCTTTTTAACAGAGAAATTAAAATAGCAACCCGAGCATAGAAAGATTTATATTGTTACGGCTACGATTATAAATACACTAAAATTTAAAGAGATAATTTTATCAAAGCAAAACAGTTAAATAACGTTAACTGAGAGGAAAAATTAAATGATTTTCATATTTTTTCGCATAATATATGCAAATATTTTATTATAGCGGTCATATAAATCATTCCGAGGGCTCTTTTTTATCTTCATATAACAGATACTTTTAATGAAAGCATTAAGTGGGTTGGCGGGAAAAATGAGATCTTTATTTGTGTTTACAGGAATTATGTTAAACCTTTTTAGGGAGTAAACATGTATTATAATTATAAAAAAACACAAGAAATATTTTTATAACATTTTGGTGGAGTATTGTAAAAAGGTTTCATAATAATTCAATATATGAATATACAGTAGCGTGCATATAGATGTGTATATAGTGAGCCTAAATATTGTCACATAACTCCACTTCTAAGGGATCGCCTTCTTGGCTTCGATGCCCTGAAAGAATAGAATTCAAGATTTGCTTAACAACCTTCAAAGCACTCCACGGAAAGGCACCAGCCTATATATCTGAACTCTGTGTCCGACAAAACCCAGGTGATAGACAGCTTTCTTTGAGGTCAGCAGATTTGAATGCTGCTAACCGATTAGTTGAACCCTCTCGGTCAAATAAACCCGTGTACTATGATCGCGCTTTTTGTATATCGGGCCCGGTCATCTGGAATAAGCTTCCCCCAAATATTGCTAACATTCAGAATTTAGCAGAGTTCAAACGGGTATTGAAAACAAAATTATTCAAAAAATCCTATCCGACATAAAACATAAATTCATGTACGTAGAAACATAATTTCAGGACATTTTTTTCTTTCTTTTTCTTTTCTTTTTCTTTTTCGTTTTCTTTTTCTTTTTCTTTTTCTTTTTCTTTTTCTTTTTCTTTTTCTTTTTCTTTTTCTTTTTCTTTCTTTCTTTTTCTTTTTCTTTTTCTTTTTCTTTTTCTTTTTCTTTTTCTTTTTCTTTTTCTTTTTCTTTTTCTTTTTCTTTTTCTTTTTCTTTTTTTCTGTTTTTTTCTTTTTCTTTCAATCCTCCATAGCTTATTTAGTTGCGGTTTTCTCTCCTTGTTATTTAATTTCATTAGTATTCAGTGAAAACCATGTATATAATTTTCTCTTGTTATTTGTACCTACTACATATTTGATTATTTACACCATTAGTTTCTAAATTGTTATTTTATAATACCTGCTCATGAATATTGTATGTCATAGTATTAATTTGCATATTGTATATATATTATAATAACAGATATACTATGTAGTATATCTGTTATTATACAATTAGGTTAGGTTAGTTAGTGTAAAGTGCACTTGAGGTGAACCTTCACAAAACTGCGCTATAGAAATTAACTCTTATTATTATTATTATTTCACCCTTAAAAACATATTTTGTTCGTAACTTATCGGATTTTGTTGGATATCATAAAGAAACTTCGTTTAAACTGGAATAAACCTTGTTTATACATCTTGACTTGACTTGAAAGTACGTTGTTTTTCAACTATTTGTTAATAATATTATTTATTTATTTATTGTATTATATACGTCCTATATGGGCTTTAACATGTATGGTTAGTTATGGTAAACAGATGAAAAACACATCACAGCAGGAACATAGATAAAATAATGAACAAATACAGGAATAACATAGTGTAAGTATCATTTCAAGGAATTAGTTACAGATTCAATTTTTCAAAACATACCTCACATTCACTGATACTTATACCTTAGACACATATATTAATCATTGTTGAGGACGTATGCAATAATCGTGGTGTTTGTATTTATATCCCGAGCAGTTAAACATATCTACTTTGTCTGAATATGTATTTCCTTCTGCGTGGAGTCTAGGTAATAGAGAATTTTGAATGACCCAGTCCTGAAATTATTCTTACAATTGAATAAAATTTTAGATCTAGTAGTTCTAGTTGGAATATTAAATTAAATTAAGCTGACTATATCAGGGCTGTCTATAAAACCATTAACAATTTTGAAAATAAAAGTTAGGTCAGAAACAAGTCTTCTGTCCTGTTGAACTTTTTCAATAGAGTCGCAATTATTTTTATGGTGAGGGGATCATATGGAAGAATTATATTCGACTTGACTACGAACTAAGGAAGAGGTTCTCTGGTATTTCTTTACCTAACCTTTATTAGTTATAGAATTGATATGAGTAAGAAAATTAAATTTAGAATCGAAGACAATGCCAAGATCATTCATTTCGCTCTGATTATGTACAGTTATGTCCGATGGAAGTTACTTTTAAACTCCTTTAAAGTTGTGTCTACTTGATTAATGACTTTATAAAATATTTTCGCATCTATATCCAAATGAAATTAATAACAAAAAATAAATCGTGGAAGTAATTTTTTAAATTTTGTTTCAATATTTATATCTTGTTCATTTCTGATTTTGAACCCATTCTCTGGGATCTTTAAATATCAATGTTATAAAAAAATACTGCCATAGCATTGATTTACATTAATTTTTATTTCGTGCATTTCAAAGAGATATTCGATCCGCAAAATACAAAACAAATTTGTTGTGACAAGCATTATATAATTATGATAATAAGTTAATGAAATAAAAAAGTGGGTATTAACCTATAACTAACACATAAGAAAAATCACTTTTATAGACCACCCTTCAAGAAATATGAAGTACCTCTCTCACAAAATTATTAATGGCAAAGTTTTTCATTATTATTTCCGACCTCGTTATTGCGAGTTTGCTTCGAGTTCCTAGTACTCGGTGAGTCAAAACCGTCCGAGGACCTCGTTTTATTGTTCAGGATTTTCATTCACATCAGATATTCCTCCCGACCACTTTCCTGAGCCATCGTACTTTTCGTATAAAAACCTTGTTATGAGGGTTTACGTAATAAGGGGTGACGCGGAGGGGGTAGCTTTACGGGCGGCGTTATTTATTTATTAAAAATACATGGTGATTTAATGTGGTTTTGACAGGATATTTTTTAGTGTTGAGGGTACAATGGGGACATCCAATTTACGCAGCAACGGGCTATTATCAAAAAGTTCTTCAAATATAAACAGTTTCCATATTTCATGACAATCGTTTTGAACTTCCCGAAGCACTCTTAAAATTTTCATATAATTATTTATTGGTAAAAGACTAAGAAAGATTTGAATGTTCAGGACCCCCATGGTAGAATCGTTATATACTTTAGGCACAGAGATCAAGGGTTCTAACCCGACTAGGACATATTAAAAAAATTTCAACTGAATTAGATTTTTTGTTTAATTTTTGTAAAATACTTTCTTGTATAGCTCTGTATGTTGTAAAGAAATAAAAAATTAAATAAAATAAACAGAAATAAAAATAGAAACTATTAGACTAGAAATAAGTTCTCTTTTCAAGCTTTTTTCGCTTCACTTTTCCTCGGGGTCGACGTTTTTAAGAAGACAAACATTCTCACGTAAAATATTACTTGTGAAATGAAGGACGTATCTAGTAAAGGATTTAACCCGCGATGCCTTGGTGAGAATCCGACGCATTTGTCCATTCGGCTACTAGCCGGTCAAGCTGATATATTTTAAAGGTTTCTGTTCCAAACAATATTAAAAGCAGTTTTAAAAAATGCTACATAATATGGCGCCTAAATATTGTTTAGAATCTGACAACCGGATTTATAAAAATCGAAAGCATTTATTGGTTTGCCCTCCGACATATAAATATTTTCCCTGCGGTGCCTTTTTCGTGTAATACAATGATGATACCATAGAATGTTTTTTTCCTTTTCCCGCATCTTTGAGATAATTATGCTATATTTTCCACTCCCTTCAACTTCGTCACGTCCCCCAATTGGTAATGCCATAGTTCCGCAAGCCCCGGTAATTTGGGACTAATGTGTGGTTTTCCCAATTTCTTTTTTTTTCATATTAAACTTATCTACTGGATTGTCTTTATTTCGCATTTATATAGGAACGGATACAAAAAAAATGCTTTTGCTGGGATCCATCAACATCCAAGATACCATTCAATGTTCTGCGACCGAAAATATTTGGAAACCACTGACCTACGTTAAAAAATAGTAGAATAGGTATGTTAAGTTACAGCCGTTCTCCCCAACTTTTCGAATGATCAATCTGAGCCGCCGATCAGCCAAGTGTTAAGTATTCGCTTTATTTGACTGTCTCCAAACATTTTTTATCTTTGAACTTCCTAAATTATCTATGAAGAACTCGCCCATTTCTATGGAAAATATATTTGTACCCCCACACGTTCATAGTCAATAAAATGACATCAAAGTAAAAACTTTCAATGTTAAATTAATATAGACGATCTAATTTTCTATTTATTATGAATACATATTATTTGTTTTAAATATTGTAATACAAACACCAACATTTTATATTTAAAAATGTATATGTTAAAAATAAAGTGTTAGCTTGACTTTTACTAATGCCGCGAAAAAAGAAGTAGACGTTTTTGACGTTTGTCTTTCGTGCGTGTCTTTCAATTTTCAATCAATAATTGTCAATAATAACTTCATCGTCGCTGTCTTCATATTCGCTGTCCATACCCGCTATTGGTATTACATTAAAAATATCTTCATTTTCGCTCTCCATATTCAAAATTGTCAATACACAATAGGTACAAAAAATAGTTCGCGAAACGAATGACGTTTGACCATAGATATCTATGACATTTGACGTTTACGCTGTCATTTGATATTTTTTATAACTAGTCTTTTACTGAGGAGAACTTCAATCCACAAAGATCGATAAGTTAAGATGATCGTAAGTTTGACTAAGAATTTCGTTGGGAAAGGCGAATTTGTGCATTTGAACAGTGCTGAGGCAAAATTTCGGCTCAGCAGTTGCTCAGTAAGGTTGGAAAGAAAGGCCGTAAGTGCCTAGGGGCCCTCGGTCTCCGAGTTCGGGCCTGCAGATAGCCTCTTGCCCAGGCTATATTACTTTCAAATATCTTCCCATTTGAATTTACCAGACAAAATCTAAAACGATTCAGTTGGTGTATCCGCGTTATTGTTCATAAAATATTAAATAAATTATTAAGGGACGGTTTTATAACCACCCGTTCGTAATGCTTGATACCATTTTTAACTAATATTTGGTCTTCCGCCCGATTTCTTAATTTTATAAATGTTCGTCAGATTACCAGTCGTTTGACAGCTATCAGATGTTACCCGACGATCGTTTATTTGAAACCGTTCACTGTTTCATTTAAAAAGACAATATATAATTTGCATCAGTGAAATGGATTCCTCATCGAGCAGTGAAAGTGATCCCGAGCGAATGGCAATTATTCAAAACAAAAACAAAACAAACGTATGGAAAACGGTTCATTAACTCAACGGTTCGTTACCTAACAGAAATTTTATGGTTCGTTTATAAAACTGGCCCTAAGTGCATCACGCATAGCGATTTACGAAATGCACCGCTACACGTTCCGGGCCCGAGGCGGTATGAACGTATGAAGTAACTTTCTAAAGTCGAACAGTAAACTAAAACATTTTTCCAAGTTGTCCAAACTGTAGCCTAAGTCTTACAGTCGCTATCGTCTCCTATTAATGGTTCCGAAACTTTACCCATATCCCCTGTTATTAATGCCACTGCACTGAGGCAGGAAAGCTCTACTGCTAGGGATGTTCACGTACGTATTGTAATCCTTACTATAAAGATGCGAAGGAGGATGTGAAAACAATACTGTTGCTGTAAGAAATACGGTTTAATAATTTATTATAAGCGAACCTACAAAAAACAATTAATACCCAATATATAATTGGATCAAACTCAGTTTATTCGGAATTATTCATTGTAATTACGGTATTTTCGTAAGTTTTTAATTTAACATCAATGTAAATTTGGGAGGCGGGTTTGGGTACCGCCGCCCCGGGAACCATTCATTGGATAACCAACAGCTCTAACATAAGTCACTCCGAGTGGTTTACCCGTTTGGTGACTTAGCAGGGGTGCTCGGGTTCATGTGGTGAGGTTTTCCCGGGTTTAGCAGTGAATGCGTTTGCCCTCCAACTGCGAGAGGCCGGTTTAAGGAGACCTGTTGACCTCTCCAGCTGGACTCTCTCGACCCAACACCTTGCACCGCAGTGGGAGGGATGGATTTATACATCCGTCACTCCTGAATACACTGCCGCCTAGATCCCTACCCACTACTCCTACCTTTTATCTTTACAGAACTTGGTCTCCGTCCTTTCCTAAAAAGTTCCCTCCACAGGATCCCCAGAGATGACATAGGGCTTGAGAGAAAAAAAAATCCTTAGGACCTTCTGGAGTTTCAATAAAAAAAATGTTTCCATCCAATGTGTTTTTTACCATCAAGTGTTTTCGTGATTTTTCACAATTTTCATTACGAAGTGGAAAATATGTCTACTTAAGAAGCAAAAACTCGCAAACGGTACACTTAGTGTCTTGAAATGTGGACAGCTTTTTCCGTCTGGAATTTCTAGGTAACCGCATCATAATTAGCTGGCGACGTCATTTTTATCGAGAGCCATTTAAAGCTTCGAAATACCTATCCAAACCAATTAAAGTCAATAATGTAAATAAACATACGGGGATCCATTCTCTCACCAATGTTGTTTAATGGGGAATATTTAATGCGTAAAGTTCTTGATGGTTGGAAAGGTTAAATTTGGTGGCCAAAAAATCTCCAATCTCAGATATGCAGATGATACTACACTCATCACCTCTTCTAAAGAAGAAATGAATCACCTCCTTGCTAAAATAGAGGACGAAAGCCGTAATCTATGTCTACGATTAATAAATCCAAAACAAAACTATTGATGATCGACAAGGCAACCAAAAATGATCTCACAGATTAAGAAACTTCATATATCTAGGATTATCTATAAGTAACGAAGAAGGTTGTGAAACAGGAAGGAAGGCTTTTGCTGACAAAAGGCGCCATGAGTAAACTGCAAAAGATAAGAAGTGCAGAAGCATAACGAAGATCACCTAGGTGAGACTCGTCCGAGCGCTTATTTTCCCCATATTTCTTTACGGTGTGGGAACATGGACACTCAGAGCCAGCGAAAGGAAGCAGATAGACGCCCTCAATGCTGGACACAAATGCTCAGGGTTCTATGGATAGCCTGGCGCACAAATCCGTTAACCCTTTGAACCCTATAGGCCGGTAAACCGGCCTGATTTGGCGAGGCAAATACCCTGAAGGCATAAATTTTTTTTCTGCTACCGGAGGTTCTGAAATTATTAGGAATTAAAAAAATAGTTTTCTAATTGACAATTGGTTACTGATCGAAATTGCGTTTTTAGTCAAATATTATTTTTTGGTCAAAAATTGCTCAGGAGCTCAGGGATATGGTGCTGATATAATGAACGCATCAGGGTTCAAAGGGTTAATTCTGGAAGGGCTTGGCATCCACAATAGGCTATCAACTGTCTGCCTAGAACGTTTCGTCAGATACTTTGGACATGTCGCTCGCCAAACCAAGAACTCCAACCCAGAGAAGCTCATGGTCACTGGCACAGTGGAAGGCAGGAGAAGAAGAGGAAGGTCACCGATGCGTTGAGTGACCTAATTTCACAGGCATCCTGAACGTTGTGCGTCCGCAGCTCTCCACACAGCGCAGGATCGCTAGGTGTGGAGGAGCCTTTTACACCATGGAGATCGGAACGGGATCCTCAGCAATGGGAAGCGACTTAAGAAGAATAAAAAGTTTATAATTAATTATTTGTTTCATATTTCGCACTCCCACAACTACACTGTCGCAAATCAAAATATATCAAACTGGTAAAATTGACTTTGAAGTTTTGCATCTTCACTATGTTCCTATATATATGGATTTAATGTGTTTTTCAATTTGAAAATATGGATAATAGTGTTTCCTAATGTTTAGAGTTCTAAATAACTGTTCACTATGACAGTTTAACATAATTCAAGCAACGAAACGAGTTCGTGGGAAATGACTTCTCCTTACACTCCTCTCTTCGTTCATTCGCTCTATATGCCCAAACCATCAAAGTGTCCCTTTCTTGATCTTGCTCACTACGCTTACATCAGCCTTGCATTATTTACGAATCTTAACATTTTTCACACAATCATACATGGTTTTACCACACTTCGAAGTCCATTACTCTATTGTGACAAATTTTGATTTGTGACAGTTTAGTTGCGGGAATGAGATTGTTTTTTCAATTTCAAGTTTTGAGGAGGTTAGTGCAATCCCACACCTTCCATAAAATACATATTATATATAATTTATAATACACATAAGAATAGAAAACAAAATAATAAATTTAAGAGTAATAAAAGAGATAATATATTTCCTAACAATAAATATAAATGAGAAAATATCATCGATTTTGCACTTCTATTTCGTTGTTGATCCATCGGATTGATTATTGGGGCCAATATCTTATACTCGTATTAGACCTATGCTTTGATACTCGACTCAGAGGTCTGACTGATTCCATGACATGGATATTTTTGGAGTTGATAATCCAATCCCTCATTTCTGCTACCCCGATTCTTATTATGGTTGCAAGTCCGGGAATTTGCCCTCCGCAAATGTAGAGGAGGCACTGCAGTATCTCGGAAGTCGAACATCATACATTAAAATTGATCATTGGTAAGTTTATATATATATCATGCGTGACATTTTACCTTCTAAAGAAAATTTTAAATCTTCTTTTGACACAACATTGTGTATATTTGTTTATTTTAAGTACTTCTAAGTAGTGTTTTCATTAGAATGTTTTTTTTAATAAACCTACAAATTTACTGATCAATTTTGCTTAGAAATTTCGATTCCACTAAAACTGCAACGATCAAAATGCTATCCCATCCCTACTTCAAACCCTCCCCTTATGTGTTTTATCAACTTTATTTTGACTAATGGCTCATCGGTTTTCCTTTATTGTCCGACAAGGTGTATGAATGGGCAGCTTAACTTTCCCGCAGAAGAAAAGACCCGTAAATATGGGAAAATGAAGAGGAAATAAAGAAAAGTTTTCTTCGCGTTGTTTATATACCGCCTGGAAATAAAGGATTCTTTAGTTCTCGATGTTTTGTCTTTCATACTATCTAAGCCGTTTATAATGATTTGTTCGTTTTGTATGATAAAACAATTGATTTAATACCTACCCATCTTTTCCAGTAATTGAATTGCTGAGAAAGTACTTCTTAATTAATTGGTCTCATTAACAAACAAATAATTTAGTTTGGTAGTTTAATTTTAGATCAGTTCAGTTTTTGTACCATTTGTACATTAATGGTAGTTGTATCGGACAGCTTGCCGCCTATTTTTATGTTGTATGTTTAGCTCATAAGAATACTTGTAACTTGTAAGGGAATCGGGTCGAGTGGAAAATTAATGTTGCTTCACTGTTCGCACACAGGCCCGATTCCCGATATTTTTGTATATGTCGGATGGTCTGGGGATGAGCATGTTTCCCCAGACCACTCTAACTTTGAATGGAATAAGATGATAGAGCGAGATGACGCGGTGGGAGGGAGAAGGTGATGTCGGGTAAATTTCACAGCGCTACTCGATGCAGATTTTTGTGTCGATAGCGCCGTGAGAAACCAACTAGGCCGCCCGGCGTAACGCCTAGTTGGTATTTGTATACAGGCCGAAAACGGGAAAATCGGCAGTCATCCAGCGACGCTCAAACCGATATCACCACTGCTCCACCGACTGCTCTACCTCGCTCTACTTGAAACCGACCTGCCTTCTTCTTCTTTGACCCCCCGCTGACTCTTGGACCATCCCCCGGACGACCAACACTCACGGAACCAGACCATCGAATGACCACGGACAAGGCACGCAGAGCAGAATCTGAGTTTGCACAAAAAGGATTTTTGTGCAAAAGGCAAAGTGATGCAGAAATCCCTCTTGCAAAAGGGAACGATAGGTCGCCACCCCCTCCCCTCCAGACCGCTTCGTAGACTGGGATCAGCAGGCCTCTACAGTAGTTATTACCCGGTTTTGCACAATATCAATGTAGTTTTAGAAATTCTTCGACTTATTGCACAATTTTTTCAAATTTCAGTGGGAAATTCAAAATTCCGTAGCTAATGATAGAAATAGCGTAGCGATTTGAAAATTGTTGCGTTGACCTAAAAAATCAAAGATTTCATTTCACACCGATTTTCAATTTCGTCGTTGAGAATATGAGACAAGGAGTTAATATATTAATTATGAAAAGCTCCATAACGTTAAGTAATGTCTTCCATAAATTAAATTTCGTCCTAGTTTTACAACTACAATTTTTAGTCTGCTAAATTATGCACCGGCGAATTAAAAGCCCCCATTAATTACAATTTGCACGTTATAACTGCAGAGTGCATAGCGCTGCCATGCATCATAAAGTGAATAATATGTTCAGAGATGTGACTGCATTCTACTTCACCGGGTCAGGGGCGTGCAGTCCATAAAACCTGAAAAGCTGTGCCAACCTTGAGGAAAATAAACGTAAAATGAAATACAAAGATTTATAAAAAAGGACAAATTTAAAAAAAAAAAGTTAATTGATTCGATGATGTTGATATTCGAAGATGGAATCCAATAAAAAATCACAAATACTTACGTAAAATACAAAAAAAATGTAAGTAAAATAATTTAAGTCCTCAGTAAATGTAAATAATTATGTACCAGCTATAACTATTCCCAGCCACAAACTTTGTATGTGAATTTTCTTAAATAAACAGGCGAACAATTTTCTGTTGTTGTTGTTTTAAACAGCTTTTTCACAAAATATGTAATTCAAAGGAAGATAAAACATATCAGAAGATAAAAGTATTAGATATACATGGTGTCCGGAAACTCGTGGTACAAGTGGGATACTGGTGAACCTGTATGTTTAGACCATGTACATTTATTTATGTAATTTTCCTGTTTTCTACATTTTTTTTTGTTTTTTTTTTGTTGTTTTTTTTTTTAATTTTTTTATATTTTCATATCCATATCTTCCTTGAAAACTCTGTATAACCTAAAATTATATAATAATTATTAACAGTCCCATAATGAGTTGAGTTGGTAACTCGTGGGAGTCCAATACAGTTGTATGTCTTATTTAAAATAAAAACAAAAAAATATCTTCTGTGAAAATTTGAAGTAGATTTTGTGGTATAACTTTTTTGATTTGGGGTTTCGTTTTTGAGTAATCAAGTCCGAAGTTGGCATTTAAAAAAGGTCACTAAGGGGTTTTATCAGCAGATTATTGCCTTTAAAATCGGTCAAAGAGCAGACCCGACTCCAATAATTTCTTAAGGCCATCCACCGGCTAAAATTTTAACGAAATCACGCGCTCCTTATGCAGGTCGCATGTTTCGATTTCAGCAAAAGAAACCATCACCAAAATGCGTGTTTTATTCAATTCTGTAAAGCTCAGACCTAATTATTAAAGTTTTTTACGGTCATATTCTAAAAAAACTTCATTTACCACAATGAGCAATACGAAAATATGGGAAAAGGTGTTCATAAGTAGGAGATTTTGCGCTTTAAACATTTTTTTAATGTCTCATACTTTATTTTTTTCTAAGCTTATAAAAATACATACCAAAAGAGTGCACGGTTAAAAATGAAAGGCCAAGGTGTGATCTACTTGCAGTATTTAATTCAATCACCTATGATATTTCTAAGCCAACAAATTCTCAAACCGAAAACACACGATTTTGCATTACTTCCCATTGCATCGCCTAAAGATTCCGAAAAAAAAAAGTTAAAACATTTTTTTTTAAATAAATTATTTTCTCAAATCGAAAAAAATATGTCCTTTGGGTTCTTCGAGTGATGTAGATTTCCCAGATTATCGCTGGTACTATAAGTTTCCGGACACTATGTTTACATATAGACCAGACACTTGTACGCTCATTTATTCAGTTCGCCACATCAATCGGAGGAAGATGGAGATTTGGCATTCATATCACAAAAAATTCATACTTCAAAAACGATACACAGCTTTAAAAAAAGCGAGTTCCAACTGCTCCCAACCATCCTAGGGATAGTAAGACTATTGTATCACTAATTAAGGAATGTTGTGAGGCCGACGGTAGGAGATGGGGAAGATGAAGGAAGAGAATTACCTGACTATTCAGCCGTTTCAAGTAACGTTTCGATTCAGAATGGCGGTCTTTCACTAGGGCGATACTGAGAGTATATTTCACTCTGGAAACTTCTATCTCACCTTTGGCTATAGGGCAATTTACGCCACTGCACGGGGTTAGGCAAATAACGTGTTACTCTCCCGGGACTTCAGCATGAACAACTTTAATTCAACTAATATAATATGTATTGATAAAAGTCGGACATCATATCAGCCCCTAGGGGATGCCATTACCTATAAACATGTACTTTAGCTACGACACCGGTTGTAAGGGTGGAGTTGTATGGATTTTTGATGTATATTATCGTTTTATTGCGAGTAAAGGATGAACTCTGTGATATAGCGGAAGATTTGTGATTAAGGACCAAAGATCGCGGGTTCAAACACCCAGAGAAATATAAATAAAACTTATTTCAAATGACCGATTAGCACCCAAATAAGAAATTTAAAAAAAAATAATGAAAAGAAAAAAAAAATAAATTTGCTCTATATTCTTACTCTACGTTCTACACTTATGTTTGAATACATAATATCCAATGAGTGGAAGCGAATGCAGGATCACTATTTATTAATTTTATTTTTTTATTTATTAACGTCCCAAAGGGCTTTTACATATTTTAACATTAAAATGATTATATGTACAGAGAGAAGAAATAAAGTTTACAAAAAGATAACATGATACATAGTTGGTATATAAGTGTAACATATTTATAATATATATGTATGTATAATAATGTATAAGTGCATGACACAGAGAAGATATAAAGGGATAGGTTTTTAATTTGCAGATACTACTTTTTTTTTTTAATAAATAAATAAATAGTAATAGCCCGATCTACATGATACATAATACACAAGTGCGTAATACATAATATAAGTGCATGATGACATTGTGAAAATAAAAGCAATTTGTTTTTATATTTCGTATGATGTAAAAATGTATAAAATTGTATAATACATAATATAGTACATGATACATAGAAAGAAAAAAGAGGAACAAGTTTTTGGATTGTAGATAAGTACAAAGATAATGTATATATAAGATATTAATTGATAACCTAAAGTTTTTAAGACAAGATTTTTGTGCATAGAGCAAAGGGTAACAATTATTTTTATAAACAATAATTATTAGCCTGAAACACTCATCCAAATTGAAAAAACCTTCCGAGAAAATAATAAGCAATAATAATAAGCCGATAAGCCGACGTAGCTCAACGGTAGACCATCTGACCGGCAATCAGAAGGGTGCAGGTTCGAGTCCTGTCGGCGACATTTATCTTTTCTCGGCAGGTTTTTTCAATTTTGATGAGTGTTTCAGGCTAATAATTATTGTTTATAAAAATAATATATATAAGAAATTAATAATTAAACAATAGCTCTTATGCGATTCTCTTATAATTGTTGCAACATAAAAATATCGTTCAGGTATCTTTTAAACATTGGTAAACTTATATTAAATATATCTATAGCAGAGGTGAATTTATTTCGAAGTATACGAGTATGTAGACGAGAAATGGATGCATACATTTGGTAGTTAGTCCCAGAATTATTGTTACAGAATAACATATTTTGCCGAGTTTGTCGATGAGGTACTTTGAAGTTGATTAGTTGCAGGAGTTCACAACAGTCTAATAAGGAATAAATAAATTTAAATAAAAAAGTTTAGTCTGTTATTTTTCTTCTGTTTTTTAGAGTAAGTATTTTGAGTGTATTTAGCAAGAATGTATAGTTTACGTCTTGTATTGGTATGTGTAGTTTGAAGTTAATAAAACGTAAAAATTTACGCTGTATGAATGAGATAGTATGGGGAGCACATTTAAGATATTTATTCGCCGGCAAACAGGAAGGAATGGTTATCTTTCCACTAGCTCGGATCGTCACGGGGTTAATATTGAATTCTAATTCGGTTATCTGTTATTGGATGACATGTCACCGGTAGCGAGCATCTATCCTAGTGCTGTTGCATTCGCTCATTTCAAACAAAACATATTATCACAAAAAAATAGGTTATATCGTTATATTTAATGGCGGGGACTTAACTAAGCAAACAACTGTTTCAAAAGATATTCGGTAAATTCACCGCGGAAGATTGCCCGCGGGGAATGTTCACCGACCATGATTCAAAGCGGAAATTTCACCGCGACAGTTCACCGAAATAGTTTAGCAAAAATAGTGGCCAAGAATTAAACGGAAATACATAATTAAATGAAATGATGACAATTCTGTAGTGTGATAAAATTATTTATTGTGAGATATAGCCTCATGATATATTCTCATAAATCATGATATTTTAGGATCATGAAAAAATATGCCAATCATTAAACGTGATTGTTCGAAACCGGTTAGGTCTGATATAATAAACTAATGGAATAATGTTTTTTAATTGGTTTCATTGTCCTCATTACTCTAATACGAACTGTCCTTGCTTCCTTTCCTAATAAGAAATACCTGTGTAATACATTTATTCTATACTACTAAGTGAATGAGTTTGCGTACATGGGGGAAGTTTATTGACAAGAGATGGGAAGGTTGCTTGGTAAATTTGAATGCACAAAGTGCAATTAATGGAGTTGAAATTATCACTAAGAAGTTGTTGTCAAAGGAACGGGGCCAGCGGTCTACAATGAAGCTTAGTGCCAATCCTGGTGTGGCAGGAGGGGTGAAAGTTTTGGCTGCTCGTACACGTATAAGTCACAGAACAAGAATTGAGTCCAACAACACATACTTATATTTGTGTGTATTGCTGCGCATATATTATACAGTGCGATTTCCCGGCAAAGTCACTGAGAGAAAACCTTTAGTCTTGCTTAAGCCTTCTAAGCGAGAAAGGAGCGAGTATTTCTAGTAGAATCATTTTAAAAAGACTGTTGCTTCTGTAGTGGTGTACTGTATCGTAAGACTCCTGCGGGGTAAGAGGGGACTATGGGCGGGTGTTCCAAACTGGTTTCGAATCAATTTGAACCACTATCGGTGTGCATAAATAAATTCAAACGTACGGTCTTTAAAATGATTTGCCTGTACATGACGTTTGAAATTTTTTCCAGTGTGATCTTTTTACTATATTTTAAATAAACTAGAATTTCCTTACGTGAATTTGAAAAACAAGTTCGATACATGTTGTATGTAAGAAGTGCATCTGTGAATGTCATCTTCTACTCAACATTCGCTGCGATGGCCTTAACGTCATAGTTGTTAGGTTGCTGCACTGACGTCAAAATTAATAGATTTGCCTTACATACCATTTCGACGGCTGGAGGCAAAAGTCACGTGGCACCCATTTCGGTATTAGCCTAGTTCACTGCCGTCCACGTTTGTTTCGCGTGTTATTGATTGCGGTAAAAAAAACTATTATGACAAGGATAAAAATAAGTACTCAGTTCTTCTGTAAACAAACCGAACCCTTTTACTTATTTGCTATTTTACTTAAATTGGCGACACGCCTAGCTCGCTCCTTGCGACCCCCCCCCTTTTTGTTTCTTCCCCTTGCGTATTAGGGCATCCCTGTGTATTATTAGCTCTGTGGGTCACTGATATTACTTTTTCAAAATCGATCTCCGTTCCACCAATTCACCATCAAAGCCCTTAAGCATGAGGATAAAAGCATCTCTTCGGCGCTTTTATCCTTATGCCACGGCATTCGTCAAAGACACATTTTGATAGTAAAAAACCGATGAAAACCAAATTCCGCTTATATAATCATATTAGATTAGGTACCCAACCATTAACCACGTTCACAGGTGACTGGAACTCCGCCAGCCGTGATATATTGCCTAATGCAATTAGCCCAAATACCGGTACATCAAACATTATTATTTGTCAAATGAATAAACTCTGAAATACATCTTTCGGATCAACAAGGTGGTGAATGTATGCTGTATACTATTTGCATAAAGATTAAATGAAACGTGGTACGCGTTAACAGGTGGCGCTAATTCAAACATTTGGAAAAAAACACTTTTAGTACATATGGCTTCTAAATATTGTGATGATTTATTTGTTGGCGGCTGTACATGCGGAATATGAAATGAAATAGATTGTTATTGTAAGTGTATAGCTCATGTCCTAGAAGAAACGTATAAAAATACTATACATATATATAAGTTAGTTTTACAATAATATGGTGTACTTTTATTTGCCTGTAAATTACGCATTAATAAGGAAATCCAGTCTAATAAAAATAAAAATAAATCAACGTTGACCTTCTAACTTAAATAGCAGAAATTTATATTTTTAAAGTGCGTTTTCATAGTTAAAATAATTTATAAAATAAGAATTTATCCACTCCCGCCAAAACGTACGAAATCTATGACGTGTTGAGTGTGACGTCACACGGAATGAATTTACATAGAAGGAATTTACGTGCGAACATAAGCGTGACGTCAGAAGAAGACTTGAAATTGCTTTAGGCGTGTTTGGTGACCAGATCTGAATGGCCAAGTACTTCCCCATCTCCTTCCCTTCTCAATACCTTCAGCCTCATAACATACCCCAATTGGGATATCACAGTCTCACTGGCTCCAAATGGTTGGGAGCATTTGGGACTCTTGCACGGTATACACATAAAAAAATTTAAAAATCCGAAATGTTGTAGGTTTTCATTATTATCTAATGGTATAATTACAAACGATATCAGTCGATCGCCACAATTTGTTATTGGGTTTTTGTTGTTATCTAATGGTATAATTACAAACGATATCAGTCGATCACCACAATTTGTTGTTGAGTTTTCATTGTTATCTAATGGTATAATTACAAACGATATCAGTCGATCGCCACAATTTTTTATACAAATATTCTTTTTATTAAATAATTATAAATATAAATATATTTTTTTGTAAACAATTTTTTTTTATTTGGAGTTTCTCATTCTCTGTTTAACTATGCCCAAGCACATTGATAATGTTTCAGTAATTTAACGTCGCATTCATCCATTTTAACAGTTTTGAAAAGGGAGTTAGCTAATCGCCACGCGCTATGAAATTCAAACGTGCTACTCAGGATAAACCGATAAAAAACGAGTTTATTAAAAAAAATCATATATTATTGTGTAGACTCCTCGGACCAGTGCAAAGCTGGTGAACTTGCGATGAATAGTGAAAGTGCACTCTATATATTTTGAAGAAAGAATTGTACTTAAACCTTTGGACTTAGGAAAAATGTGTCTGGAGAGCGAGGTACAGCCCGAGCTTGGCCAACTGTGCAAAAAGTCGTCAATAATAAGATTTATAAAACTAGGACTACTCCGCTGGGCAGGGCACGTGGAAATGATGAAGATTGTCGACAACCAAAGAGGATTCTTAATAAAATTTCTGCAGGATGAAGACGTGTTGAGAAATCTAAACTTCTTGAATCTTTAAAAACTGTACAGACGAATAATGAGATTATTTATAAAACTGTCGGCTCCGCTGGACACGACACATGGAAGAGAATAGGCGACTATCAAAGAGACATTTTAAACATTTCGTCTAAAGCCTTGATTACACGAAGTGATTTCGTCGCTGCTTCGTTGCTGTAGCGAGTGATCGCCACATGTTATATTCTCTAGTAGACGGTCACAGGGAGCAACTGAAACAGCGAAGTGCGGTGAATGAAATATCCCGAATGTCTAAAACCACACGAAACCTATGTATTTTCTAAAAATGACTTTATGCCTGAATTTTTTATATATGTTTTGGTAAATATCCGTTATCTGTATAGTTATTTTTGTAGGGTCAATTTGAATAATTTTCTCACCAAGGCCCAGTCTGGCAACACATGAAATGTAAAAATGGTTCACAGGAAAATGCGTAGACCACGTATGTGAAATAATAAGCCAACTGTAAAGGGGCAAAAAGCTGCTTTTCTATATAGGATCTCTAAAGATTGACACAAAACATATAACATTTATTGACGTCTCAAAAAAATCTTATTTTTAATCAAAGAGTTTTTTCAACTTGCCTTTCTGGACAGAAACTACCTCAAAATATGGTATTTGTAAAATTTTACACCTTCAAAAATATATAATGGACCGTTCATCGGTAAAGTTAACAACTCCTTACGTGAAATTCATTCGCATATAACATAAGACGACCAAAAAAAATGTAATGACACCGATCGCAGCCATATTCGACCGCATAAATTTCCCGCCCGTTTGTCTTTGAGATTTATATTTCCAAAAGGAAAACCTCCGAAGAATTTTTCGGGTAATGAAACGTAACCGTCGTTTTTCCGTTCATGGAAAGGGCGAGAAATGTAAAAAAATGTCTATGGCCGTGTTAAGGGAAGAAAAGAAACGATAAAATTTATGGCTTCATATTAAAATTGTTTCATCTCCACTAGAAATTTTCTTTTCTCGAGAAATCCTAATATCATCATTGAGATTTTTAGGCGATTTGCGATTTTTTTTTGCCTTCTTATACTTTCTTAATAAAAGGACTGATTTCTTTCATTTTGAATATTTGGCCGAGATTTGGTAAGTTTTTTTCATTTCGTGATCTCATGGCTTTAAGTGTCTTTATTTCGGTAGACAAAAATAGTCCTCCTGAACGTTATTGTTTCTTTGTTTGATGAAAAATAAAATGATTAAATTTGATTTCATTTTATTTGTTTCTTTCCCCATATAGGAAACAATCTTATTTTGAAGGTAGGCACTTTTATCATTGACTAATTTTTCGAACAATTCTATGGAGGTGATCAAACAAGGATCCAGCGACGAAATAAATGACCTTTTTTCTACAATTTTTCCCCGCCCACACAAATGTCACACTTTCAATTTAGGAGGCAGGTATGGGTGCCACCGCCTCGGGAACCATTCATTGGATAACCAACACAGGTCACCCCTAGTAGTTACGGCAGGTGATTTAGCAGGGGTGCCCGGGTTCGTGGGGTTAGGTTTGTCCAGGTCTTGGCGGAATATGTGTCTGCCAACCAGCTGTGTGGTGGGCCGGATCGGAAGAAGCCGGTGGAGGGAGGCCCCTTGACCTGTTCAGGTTGACTATCTCGACCCAGCGCTTTCCACCGCGATGGATTAATACGTCCATCACTCTTGGACACACTTACCTCCAGATTCCTACCCACCCTTCACAATTTTTCCTTCTGGGAACTTCCTATCCTTTATCTCCTCAAAAATACCCTCCTCCCAGCATTCCCAAAGATGAAGTAAGTCCGGAGAGCCAAAATTATTTTCCTCAGGACCTTGAGCGGGGATTTAATATAAAAATAAATAAAAATTTGCCGAGGGACTAATGTTCCAACGGAAATTTTTATTTTAGACGGTACAAAGTTAACAATATCCACAATAGCGAATGCACGTTTAACTTTGTCCAATCTTTTATTTTTTAATATTTTTTAGGGCTGTCGAATTGCTTACATGGTTTATTTTTTACTGAACACTTGGGAAAGCTATGAAAGAATCGTTTTACATAAAATGTGTTACATTAAAAGACACTTAAAAGTTCAAATCACCCGAAAACTGTAAGAATTAGAATATTGTTAATAGCGCAAATAAGTAAAAGATACCATGTTTAACCTAAAATTAAAAAAAAAAATAACTTCAATGGCGTAACGTAATTCCACAACACTCCTAAATATAAATTAATTATTACGAAAATAATTGAAAAACTTCGAGGAATACCGATAAACCATTTTTTTTTAAATTCCACCTAATCAATCACCCTTGAATTTTTTTATATCGAAATACAATTCACTCGATTTTCACATTGAGGTTATTGGGGTAGCTCAATGCATACTGTTCTTGAGTATGAAAAATAAATTGTGTTGGATTTTTAAAAATAATGTAACCTGAGAATATACCATCTTGTCTTCTTGTTTTTACACAGTATGAATATTCCAAGCTTAATATGCAGTGATTGAAATAACGTTGCGAGCTAAAAGTAGTTGTGTTGACCCGCGTATTCCATCCAGAAAAGCATAATTAATAATATCTTGACAACAGAGTTTACCACTCGAGAGTTTTCGCTCCTTCAGCTTTCTATTCATGAAATATTTAAATGCATTGTAGTGGTAAATTGTGTTTTTGTTTATGCATTTGCAGAGCGTGTACTGCGACTTAAATCTTACTGACAAAAGACTTTTAAATAGAATTATCACTCCACTCCGAGAACTAGAACAAAGAAAACCAGACAACACGCTGATGCAACCAGCAAAGGTTCACAGATACAACAACCAGAGCTACGACAAAAAAAGCCGTAAAATAACAGTGCCAAGCTAGCAGTAAAAGTGAGAGAGAAAATAGCAAAAAGCAAGCGTTGCCGCACATACACATCCATATTATAGGTTCAGAACACAAACAAACCAATAACTCATCTCTTCAGAGAGTCATACCCGTAAATAATAGATAATAAAGTTAAAATCTCATTTTCACTTTATCTATATATATATATAATTCAATGTAAGTTTGTTTGTTATCAATGTTCTCGTAAATTACCGAACCGGTTTCGCTGAAAATAGCACAGTTTGTTTTTATTAGTGCCGGGAAGGTTTAGATAGTAGTTTGAATGAAATCCAATATGTAAAACTGTTGCTATAACGTTTTAAAATTAGTATGAAAAACATTGAACCCGCCATGTTTTATTTAAGTTTAGATTAGCCCATAGATATTACACTCTGGTTAGCCACAGATTGCACACTCAAAAGAAGAAGGTTTTTGTGGGTAGAATATTTTAAAAATGGAAAACACGAGTAGACACCTACTTAAGAACTTTATGATTTAGATATATTTTGAAAAAATAAATGTTTGGAATGAAATAAAATATTCAAATGAATGTTTCTTCATTTGGAGATAGTATGCATTATAGATACTTTTGCTGTCAAATCAATTATGGCACCCTAATGAAAAGCAAGAATTCAAAAATTCGAGACTTTATTAAAAAAAAATCACAAGCAAGGCTGGGTACACATCAGCTAGTAAATAATAAAAATGCAGTATTACCTCTTGGACTAGTGCGTACACCTGTAAGCAGTTTTTTTTCACTTTCAGGAGCAAAATCAATTTATAATTTTTCAAAAAATGTTAAAACCAATACATTGATAAAGCGACAAATAATGTATATCTAATTATCATAATTATGTAAGTTATATGTAAACAGGGCTATAAAAATTGTTAAAAAAAGGTTACAAGGTACATTAATATAGAAAAAAAAACTTAACAGCTAGTTCATGCTTAAAGTTATCGTAGGTCATGTGGGAAATATCCACATTTCCTGCGAGGCAGTTAATTAACCTAGTAAGTCTTCCCAGAGGCTTCACCATTGGTAAGTTAGTTCTGCACCTGGGCAGAAAGAGAAGCCTGTGTTGGCGACCTCCATATTAAGTTAAGTTAGTTTTTTTTTTTAAATCACGAGTATAAAAAAACTCTTGGCTCTGTCAAATGTCTAAGTTAAATTTTTTTTTTTTAAATGGGAGGAGAAAGGTTAATTTTAATTTTTATTTTTTTACGAACCTTAATAAATAATAGAACTTAAAAATCGGATAATCAGCCTCCAGATTACAAAAGATAAATACTGCTGGAAACAGCCATGGGTAAAAACTTTTCGAAGGTAACCCAACCAAACATATCATCACCACTATCACTGTCTAAACGAAATACCATAATTTTTATATTTTCTTATCTTATGTGTTATCTAGACCGGTAGTGGCAGAGTTGACAAATGCTTCGGGTTCCTAACCAGGCGTCCCGTCGGGAGTTCCATATCTCGGCTGACTCCTCTCCAGCAATATTTCCGCTTAGTGTGATGGTACTAGGAAATCTTCGTAAATTGTCACGTTATTCGTAACCCATGAGCGTCTGTGTCTCTTTATTTTTTAAATAAATTTATACAAAATAATAACAACTAAATGGGTTTCCAACTACCTCTATAATTACTTCCCAGGCTACACTGTTATCAATACTTGATAGCATTGCGACAACTTTCTGTCTAATAATTGACTTGATAGCATTGTGACAACTTTCTGTCTAATAATTGACTTGATAGCATTGTGACAACTTTCTGTCTAATAATTGACTTGATAGCATTGCGACAACTTTCTGTCTAATAATTGACCTGATAGCATTGTGAGAACTTTCTGTCTAATAATTGACTTGATAGCATTGCGACAACATTCTGTCTAATAATTGCTGATCATAAAAGCAAGAACTAATCTTCATGATACAATTAAATTAAATATTTAAATAATTCTGACAAACATGCTGTCTAATAATTGACTTGATAGCATTGCGACAACATTCTGTCTAATAATTGCTGATCATAAAAGCAAGAACTAATCTTCATGATACAATTAAATAAAATATTTAAATAATTCTGACAAACATCAGCATGTATAGCTGTATAGTGTAGGCTACGGAGATTTGAACTCGAGACCTTTCGCTATCCTTTCGTTTACTTGATCTAACCATTGAGCTATTAAACCTGCCCATTTTCTCCAATACAAAAACAGAAAGACTGTTTTATTTCATATTTAGATCTAACTACTTCAACAGTTAAGTAGTTATGAACATTTTAACTCCGCATCACGTTCATTGGCCAAATGCACTGCACGTAATATAGTTTTGTATTATTGATTGATGAATTGGTGGATGCGACGGCCTCCATGGTCGAAGGGAAAGGCTCTCGACTACCAATCCGAAGGTCGCTGGTTCAAATCCCGGCGTGCGCAAGTAAATTTTATTTAAATAATTTGTGCTGTTTCACAATTAATTCATTTAATAGTAATACATAGTATATTTGCGAACGTTCCAGAGTGGAAGATACTCTCAGTATCTCCCTGGTGAAAGACCACCATTCAGAATTGAAACGTTGCTTGAATTGGCTTTTAGCCGTGTTTGGTGACCATATCTGAATAGCCAGGTATTTCCCCACCTTCCTCTTCCCCTTCTCCTTCCCCTCCCCTATACCTTAAGCTTCACAATATTCCCCAATTATGGATGCAATAGTCTCACTGGCTTCAGACGGTTGGGATCAGTTGGGACTCTTGTGCGGTATTCATATAAAAAAAATGCAATCTGTAAATTGATAAATTATTATAATAGATTCTCCATAGTTATTAATACGACGTTGTATTGGTAAAATGTTTGTACAGCGACCTTGGGGTGCTTTTTCACAAAAATGCCTCTGTACTCATCGTCATAATATTACGAAGATTCGATAATCCAATCGCCACGCGATAAAGCTACCATGCGTGCGAAAAATAAACAAAACAAGCAAAACATTATCTCGTTAATCTATTCCAGTGATCCACAACCCGCGGTCCCCGAGCCTATTTCGTGCGCCCATTATAAGCATTTTTTAATGCTTTTTAATATTGCAAATTGATAAAAACTGACAGCGTTTTTTGCTTTGTCCTTTGCGGCGTTTTTTTTGCGCGTTCTACGATAAATATCTTGAAAATTACCGTTTTATTGGGTTAGCGACACCACCGACTGAAAAGTTAACAATGTCAAAATGTATGTACCGTACCCTCTGCGGTCCGCGAGCTAATTGAAAACAAATAAATTTGCCCTCCGGCTAAAAAGGTCGTGCATCACTGATCTACTCGATACATTTCTTTCGATCACAAAAAATTATCAATGGAACATCACTATTTTGGTGTGTTTCGTCAACCCGAACTGCCATCAATAATTTTCTTTTCCTTTCTGTGAGTTACCGCCTTAATTTGAGCGTCGTGTTTTTCTGTCAGCAGTCACCGTAATCACTTTCTGCGCTTTCATCCCTCCGTGTTTACAGTTTGTGACAAATTCAAACACTCCGAACACCCGCCAACCACGGCCACTTCCACGGCGCCAGTTTTGCGAAATTGGTCCTTTTCGTGTTCTACTTGTTCGTGATCAGCTAGGTCGAGCGGCCTACTACAAAAAATCGTAGCGATCCAAGAAGGAAAATAGTAGCGCAATTCATGATTGGAACATACCTATTCACTTTAAAAAATATATTTGTTTCGGATTTAAGTGTAATGCATAAAATTCGTTTATTTTTTCATGCGTTCTTTGCGCTGAAAACTTGCACAGCTTTTTCTGTCTATTATTCATAGGCAAACGAAATTATTTTCTAGCTCGCCTTATTTCCGTCATGAGCTATGGATCTTTGTAATGTTAATTTAAATTTACTTTTTGTTGGGTTGATACTCGTTTTAACCATTTTCTGACCTAAATCATATTTTTTTCTGTTGCCCCGTAAATTATTGCTGTGAAAAATTCATTAAACATCTGATAAATATGTATATATTACCCCTCTACAACATTTCATCCCCATTATCATCGTATTAATGAAACGGCTTCAAATTATAATCACAATCGTGAGATTTCCAAAAAATGCTTATATTAAATTATTATTATTTTTTTTAAATTTACTACGGTCATTTGGTTATGTCTGGCGTATCTTATTATATGTAATGTAATTATAACGTCTTTTATATAAAATTTTAACCTTCACTTACAAACATTTTACTAATATTTTCTACTTGACACAGGCTAGAACACTCATTTGGGGTGAAGAGTCATTAAAAAAAAACCTATTTGACGAACGAAGGAAGCCAGATAACATTTTTATTTATTACTGATGTGTACCCGGCCTTGCTCGGGTATAATAATTAATTTCACAGCGAAAGTAACTATCTCCAAATAAATCTTATTTTATATCTTCTTTTGAATATGCAATCTGTGGCTAACCAGAGTGTTATACCTATGGGCTAAGCTAAATAAAAGATGGCGGGTTCAATGTTTTTCATACTAATTTTAAAACGTTATAAACGTTTTAACAGTTTTACATATTGGATTTCATTCAAACTACTTTCTAAACCTTCCCGGCACCAATAAGAATAAATTGTGCTATTTTCAGCGAAACTGGTCCAGTGATTTTTGAGAACATCGGGACAAAAAAACTTTCATTGATTTTTATTTATATAGATTAACATACCAAAATGCATTTTTTTAAATGGTAGGTAATGACATTATAAAGACATGATTATTTATACTAATCGAACAAAAAATATTGTGAAAAGGACAATAGTTTATTTTTTTTTTTAAATATGCGTTTGCGGTAGCTGGTGACAGCTTGTTTGACGAACTAAATACTGTGCGATACTAAACGCAGTAAGTCTCAAGTGTGTCCACCGGACTTAATTCGGTGAAACAGCGGGCGTTGTCTCTGTAACATATCTTCACTTTTTATTCATCCAAGGTGGTTAGTAGATAATCGTAAAATCCGCTTAGGTCTGTACCTACCATATATATGTATATGTCTGAGAAAAACATATATTCAAAACAAGAACAAAAATATGCTATTACGAGATTGAAGGAGAATTATTCGGTGAAAATCGCGGGAAAACTTTTATCCACCCAAATATTTCCACTAAAATTAATGCGTAAATGTACATAGTTAAGACACTACAGATTTGAAAAAATTGTCTTTGTGAATTCTTATTTCCTTCCAGTACAAAAAATCATCAAACGTTTTTTTAATATTCATAGATGAATTTGTAATATTCATATTAATCCCTATTAATTATACTCTTACTTTTACCACCGATTGTCATAAAATAATTTTATCGAATTAACGACTAATTCTGTAAAATTTGGCCTGAAATTGGGGTGGGATTGTTCGGCCATTAATCTTGATCAGATCTACTACCCACTTGGAAGTTTGTCATTCACGTTCTTCGACTCGAGACGAAAATAATTCTTATAACACGGGGAGGGGAGGAGAATCATAATTTTAACGTTCGTAAATAAGTAGGATCCAATTAGTAAGACAGTCATTTAATTATGAAAGCTTTCATGTTGATTAGATTTAAATCATTCTGCATATTTTTAATTCACTGATTAAAAATGAAAGATAACTACTCTCACTAACCCCTTATTGAAAGACGAGATTTCGGAATACAAACGTTACTTGAAATAGTTTTTGCTATGTCTTTAGCATATCTTATTAGCTTGATACCAAATTCCCAACCTATCTCTTATCTTTACCGAACATTAATTTATTTATGCCTTAAGTAAAAACATTCCCCTGATCAATATCATTAAAACAAGTGTCAGAAACGTCAATCATAGTGTTGTGTATTATCTTATTGATAAATTATACTTTGTTCTCACAACAAAATACGGTATCATTGATTTAAACAAAGATGCTCGGCATATAATCATTTATGATTGGATAACCAGGAATATACTAATTCCTGTAGTATTCTGAGGTTAGTATTCTATCTGCACGTGACCTTGAGCGGATAGACGCCCTCGAAATGTGATGCTGGAGGAAAATGTTCAGGATTCCATGGACAGCCAAGCACACCACAAATATGTCAATTCTTGAAGAGCTTGGCATCCATAATGGGCTATCAACTGTCTGCCTACGGGGTATAGTCAAATTCTTTGAACATGTCGCTCGCCAAACCCAGAAACCGACCTGGAGAAGCTCATGGTCACTGGTAAAGTGGAAGGCAGGAGAAACAGAGGAAGGCCACCGATGCGTTGGAGTGATCTAATTTCGTAGGCGTCCGGAACGTTGAGGAGTGGATGAGTCTTATTTGTACACGATGGAGATTGGAGTGGGAGTCACGATCCTGAGCAATGAAGAAGCCACTAAAGAACAAGTGACCTTGAGAGCTCATAAATATTTAGCTACCGATCTGTCTTCCCGTCACTAGAGCCATCTGTGCCTAGTGCTCAAAACTAGTATATAACACATTGCATGTCTTATTGAGACGTCCGCAACTTCCACCTTCATTCACTTACACGCCATATTTATTTATATTTAAGAGTCAGCATTCAAAATGGCGTTAAACACCACAAGCAATACATGTCTGTAAATGTAATTAATTATCTATATATTCCTTAAGGGTGATTAGAAAAATGTATAACGTTCCCTATGAATAAAATTTATGAACTGTATTCTTTTATATTATATGAAATACATGTTAAATGTCTAAAAAACGTGAAGTTTGAAAACCAGTGAAAGCCATTTTGAACGTTTTACATAAAGTTCAAATGTGCATTTCTTATAGAACTTAAAAACTTATAGAACTTTTTTCATTGGAAACCTTTCATTGGATTTTACATATAAATCAGTTATATATTAATTGCTTTAGCAGACTACAAAGTATGTATTTTTGAGTGTTTTCCTCGGAGCATTTTTTTTTAAAACGTGACAGTTACGAATAACTTGACAATATTTGATTTCTTCATGCTCATCACCACAAGCAGAAAAAAGTTGTTGTTCAATTATATGGGAATTTGCTAGCATATGATTGAACCTATCACGCCTTGTGGGAACCCGACGGACTTGTACGTTCACACCGGCATTATATTCTCAACAAACTCTTTCCTCCATTGCATTACTTGAGATGAGTGAAAGGAGAATATATGACGCTAATGTGAACAGAAGAAGAAGCCGGGGACGCCCGAGGAAGACATGGCATGATCAAGTGAATCAAATACTCGAGTTGGGCCATGTCAGAAGTCGGAATAACAGAAGAGAATGTATGAGGCGTTGTATGAATGTGAATGAAGTAAGAAGTGTATGCCATGATCGAGTTGTTTGGCGGTCCGTCCTCTCTGCCTACCCCTGCGGGGAAACAGCGTGATGGTTAGTTAGTTAGTTAGTTAGTAATACTTGATTTTTTTTCATGGAGTGAAAGCGTATAAATAATTAAATATCCAATTACCTAACGTTCGCATTGAAAATCAGCTTAATTGTCTAAAAATAGTTGACATTAATAACAAACTAGTGTGTCAGGATACACTTGTCTGTTGGAATGGAACATGAAACACAACATCGTTCATAAATAATACAATGGATACTTGTGTTAGTGATTTGGTAAAAAGTAATACGTAAAATGATAATAATTGTATTTTTAAATTTTTAGATTTAAAATCGTTTATTTTTTATTTTGTTTTATTTATATGTGTAGATATTTAATATGACTTTAACTGAAAATCAGTTTCACTCCGAGCTCAGGAATATATAGCTTAGCAGTGATCTTTTTTGTCAATTACTAAAACTATATAATATGTTGAAATATATATATATTTTTTTTTTTTATATGAATACTACAAGGGTTCCAACTGCTCCCAACCGTCTGGAGCCAGTGAGACTGGCAATACCCAAATGGGGTATGTTGTGAGGCTACCTGGTCTGAAAATACCTGGCTATTCAGATCTGATTACCAAACACGGCTAAAAGCCATTTGAAGCAACGTTTCAATTCTGAATGGTGGTCTTTCACCAGGGCGATAGTTAGAGTATCTTCCACTCTGCAATGTAAATAATGATTGACAAGTAATTGTTTTATTATTATTATTTTTATCAAAATTGTTCACATTATAATAATAAAACCATTGTAAAAACAGTTAACAATGCGAGCATCGCCGTCATCTACATAGGCTGAAGGTTGTTGGATACGGGTTCTATTGTCATTCCGTCCCTTATTGTACCACGTCGCTACCTACCAGACCCATAATTAATATTATGAAAACACAATCACTTACATTCAGACCATACAATCCTCTCATGAAAATATATTATATTGTCATCATTCATATACATGACAATGCCCAGAGCTTTCACTACCCAGACTAATGGAATATGGAAAGCCGGGAAAATCACTTTGAACACAGTAGAAAGTTATTATATCGGATTTGAATAGATTCGTCGAAGGTTTTTTTTTTGGTAAACAAACGATTATTTCATACTAAGGCCTTGGCATTATGGCTTTCAGCAAAGTAATCAATCTGAAAACGATAAATGTTTTTTTTTTGGTAAACAAACGATTATTTCATACTAAGACCTTGGCATTATCGCTTTCAGCAAAGTAATCAATCTGAAAACGATAATGTTTTTTTTTTGGTAAACAAACTATTATTTCATACTAAGGCCTTGGCATTATCGCTTTCAGCAAAGTAATCAATCTGAAAACGATGAATGTTTTTTTTTTGGTAAACAAACTATTATTTCATACTAAGGCCTTGGCATTATCGCTTTCAGCAAAGTAATCAATCTGAAAACGATGAATGTTTTTTTTCTGCCTTATTTGCGGGGATTGTTTTTGTTACATTTGGGATGATATTAAATTAAACGTTTACTTGGACGCTCTGATTTTACATCATTCCAACTCCATTTTTTCAATCAATAATAACGTTCTAACTTAAATACCAGTATATATTTTTATTTTTTTTTGTAACGCTCGTTTTCATAGTTAAAATAATTTTCAAAATTTCAATTTTTCAAAGCCGACCAAAACGCTCCAAATATATGGCCGGTCGGTTTTGAGGTTAGAACGTTAAATGTCAAAATAAGGATGAGCTTTATCGTACATAATTTTCTCTTCTATTCATAGTAAACTATAACTAAAAATAAGGATTGAATGTAGGTGCCTTTTTATAGAAACTTTAACTCTTTAAAGAAAAATAATAGTATTTATTATTAACGTCTTCATAATATCCGTATAGATAATTAGTTTGAACATGAATGTATTTATTTCTTTCATTGATAAGAGTTTTATACTGAACAACAGTTAAAGAGCTTAAAGTCACCAATATTAAGTTTAAATTAAAAAAAAACTAAGAAAATACATATTTAAAATACAAAAATACAAAAAAACGATAAATAAAAATTTCCATACAAATCCAAAACCAGAATACGCGAGAACGAGACTTGTGACGTCAAATGTTTATAATCTAATAACACCAATATAACAGGGTGTTTTTATGAGATGATTTTTATTTAGTTTTAAATAACGATTTAAAATTCTATGCATAATTATTGCTGCATTACTATATAACATATGCGGCTGTACCGATAAAAAAATGTTAATTGTGTAAAGCCCAATTTGGACGTAAATAAATATAGAATTGAATGTATATCTCTCTTCTGAAACGGCGTTTGTTGATCTGTATGATTTTATTTTTTATTGTAATATATTTCACTGGAGGTCCTTATTGTGGCTTTAATTTATGGTTATCTAATAGAACTTGCACGTGTAGAGTTTGATTCACATCTACCAGAACCGCGCAGTGCAGACATGTAAAGTGGCAGGCATGGCAAAGTTTGTTGCTAACATTATCTATGAACACATTCACGTACGGTGTAATGTGAATACTCCCTTCTGTGCCGTGTCTGCCACTGTACGTGTCTGCACTGTACGGAGCCGGTATATGTAATGTGGGGCAACATGTCTTCTAGAAATATTCGATCAGGTCTTTCGAAATATGAATGTAGTATGTTTATATCTTGTATGCGCCTTATTGTTGCAATTATAGTATCACATACTTCTAACCTTCTATTTTGTAGTAACTATCGTGTAGAACAACACAAACATAAACTATATTACATTCTTTATGTACTTTTATTTCTATTAATTTATTTTTTCACTACTGTCGCTAGATGGCGGTGCTCCCTAACTCAAACACGAGAAACCTTTCTCTATTGAGTTGGGCACTTTTTGTTAAATAAATTTATACTTTTTTTGTAATTAGCTATTAAGATATATCTGTACTATTAAATATTTTATATTTATTATATTAAATAAAAATGTCAATAAACCTTTACATATTACACGTTCGTAGCACGCAATACGTATTATTAAATAATAAAGATAATAGAATTACTTGTATTTTTTTGGCATTCACTATATAGCAATTTCTAAACATTTTGTATGGAAGTTTTAATTTACCATCTGCTTTTGGTATTTTTGGATTAATAATAATCACCTTTACTAACCATGTTTCCTATTAACTTTGACTCCTCCCACCGACCACCCCCCCCCCTCCAAATCACCGCTCCCTCTACCCTCACCTAATTTCTGTACTTGTCTAATTTAAGTTAGTTTTAAGAACGCTCGTCAATGGCACGGTTGTGTCGAAACCGGTAGCGAATTTATTAATCCAAAAATAGCAAAAGTACATGGTAAATTAAAACTTCCAAACAAAATAATAGAATTACTCAATAAACTTTATTTGCATTTGTTTCAGATTTTTGTATGAAAGTGAACCCTAGTTTCGCGGTGTAAGCATGTATTATGATCGTAGGTACGCAATTATTAAACAATGCTTCCATTGAAAGCAGCCCAATACAAAAAAATCAGCATCACTACAGTCGCGCGTTTACGTGTTTCATCAATCTTCTCCAGGATTATAAGAATGACAATCTTGTATTTTTAGTCCCACATGAGACTTTCCCGGACTACGAATAACCTGGATAATATTAGAAACATCCCTACATCCAACATAAGAAATTGAAAATGTTGCTTGCACAGTGATGGAGGAGTTAGATTGCAAAGGATTGAAAACGCTTTGGACTACTCAATACAAAACCGGTCAAAGATGATATGACCTCTGACAGATATATTGTTTATTTTTTAATATCAATTACAAACTTCAATAAAAAACCTCTCTCGTGTAGTTATATTTAAACATTTTGATTCAATAAACCGTAAGTTCACTTTCTCCCTTTTCTTCAATAAGACGCCTAACTTTTAAAACCGAGGTATGTTACATATCGCAAGACTTTTGGGGAATGGTTCTAATTGCAAGAAAGTTTATTCCTAGATGTCAACGAATTAACTTCTAATTCCTGGAATCTCCCACGCAACCTTTATGGTCCTGCTGAGAAATCCGCATTACCGATTTATCCGAAGTTAAATGTTTTCTATTTTCACGGAATAAAAACAATTTTCGAGGCAGTTAGAGAACTCTGCGTAGCAAGCTGGCAAGTTTTAATTGGTAGGAACTGTGATCTCTGTTGAATGTGTCACGAAATCCCCTGGGTATACATACGATCGAATGACGAATAAGGATAGAGGTAGAGACTTCGAAAGAAGTAAAGTGAAGAAGACAGATAATGTTTTTGTAGTTTTGCAACACGTGGTAAAAATTAGATAGCCCTTCCTGGAGGCGTATTCCGATTCTTTTTAAAGAAAAGATATTGCCTTATCCATGGGCTTAAAGACTTTTTCCTGAAATGCGGATCAGGCTCTCTCGGATGAGAGCTGTCATTCAGCGAATGACATAATTAAAAAATATCAATATTTGCGTAGTTTTAACAAAATAAAAAACTCAATATTACCGAAAGTATTGACTTTAAGTATTATTATTGTAGTTTATTATATTTAGCAAACAGTTGTCGCATAATAATGGTATTAAATGAACCAAACGAACCAAATTGCGATGTTTGTAAAGTACGCTTGCCAAAAGTCCAAATTTTTAAATCAAATAATTATAATAAACTACACCTGTTACTTATGTGCGATGCACCTATAATTTTGAATAACACTGTTATTATTAAATAACCAACTCCTTTAAAAATGCATTGTCATTGACATGTAATCGAAATCGTAGTTCAGCAAAATATCTTTAACCCGGGGATAAGGACAATGTCTTATCCTTAAAAAGGACCCGAATCGGCCCCTAAATTGATGAATTCTAATTTAGACGGAAGTTCCCAAAGTACCTACTTAAGAAATTAAATAATAACGCTTATTTTGTGGAATTTTTTTTGTTTTGACACACGCGACTTATAAAAGAAAAAGTATTGTCTTTTGATTTATGGTGAAGGAAATAAGAACTGCTTAATTTAATATGCGTATTTAAATGTCTCAATTCTAGTAGATTTATCTAATAATGACAGAAACCACTAGGCACACTCATTTAGCATAATAGTTATCAATTATGTCACTGGCAGAATCTCTTGTGGGGTATGGATTAAGAGGAACGGCTGCGCGGCATGTTTCATCCAAAACTTAATTTTGGATTTGAGGCCAAAATTCCCATCCAAACGGAATGATTTTTTTTAATTTAAGGTTTAGTAAATATCTAGTACGTATGATAAGTATTTTATTTATTTTGATTTACCTTATGAAATATCGGCCATTAAAGGTATTGCTTTTTCACTCTTTTATTTTTTTTTTAAAAGTCCACCCATAATGCTTATTTTATAATTTCATTTATATTATCAAAGCAGATGGATTAAAACTTTTTTTTAAATCACCGGCATATACTTAAAAAATTAAAACAAAAATAAATCAAATACTTACCCCCCGACCATGGAGGCTGTCCTGATGTAGACATTTTTGTCGATAATTTGCACAGTTTGAGAAAACAATGTCCTCCTATTACTTTAAAATATGTACCAATGATTGGGCTAATTATGTATCACTTGTGTTTCTCATTGTATCTTTTGCTTCTATTGTATTATGTATCATTGAGTGAGTTTTCGTTTTTTTTTTGTTTCCTTTGTCTGATTACAGGTAATTTATGTATATTAAGTGAGTTTTTATAATTGGATTGTTCTCACTTTTACTCAAAGCAGTTTTGTTTCCTTGTTGTCAATAACTGATATAAATTACAAATTTCTCAATTTACAGCCATTCTGTTAATATTGATAGCTCTTATACATATCAAATGCTTGATTGAATCATGACAACAGCCAGAATAACAGAAGAGCACATGTGAGACGATGCATGAATGTGAATGAAGGAAGGAATGTGTACCAAGACAGAGTTTTTTTTTTCAATTTCGTTTAATTCCTTATTCCTTTGAAAATTTTTGCAAAATGTGCATAGTGGCGGTGTATAATCTATGCCTTTCGGAGAAATGGTATCATTCAGTTCGTTTGTTAATTCTTACAATGCGACCAAACGGCATAAAACATAGCGTTAAATAAATTAAAAAAAAAAAGTTACCTAAGTAATTTCACACCTCCAAATAAATTTTTTCATCTGGGATTTTCTCTGCCTACCCTTAAACCATCATCCAAATCCTACACGTGTTTACTCCGTAAGCCGTTGGGCCGACATCCGACATCCACTCAACAGGAAAGGTCCCATTATTCACCATTAGGCGCTCGACTCCAATATGTATTACACCCTTAATTTAAACCGTTCCTATCTTCCTGATTTGTTCAAATACCTCCCCCACCTTAAATCTCTTCATCCCATCGGCTCACCCGGGCGGGCTCCCTTTCTCTAATTGCTTCGGGTACCTACCCAGTTATCCAACCACCTACCGGCCAGAAGTCCGGAAACTTGGTACTGTATAATATAAAATTAAATGATTATACACAACAAAAATCTTAACCTACTGTATGTAATGGTTCAAGCGCTATTTTAACCATACGACTGAAATAGAGAACCTTGGAGTAAATGTAGACTAACATGTGAACTTGTTAAGCGCATTAGGAAACGTATTTACATATTTATTATATTAAGAAATACTCTTAAGGTGAATAATTTTTAATGAGTCTTTTACGCGGTAATTCACTCATTAATTCAGTATGGAATTATTTGACGGGGAGGTGCAAATGAAAAATGTAAGCAGTGTACAGGTGGTAAAGACTAATTATTAAAGTAACACTGAAAAAACCATTTACACTTCTCCATCAGCAACATTGTTAAAAATTTTGCATGTTCCAAAAATTATATACAAATATTCAAATATGAAACATTAAAACAGTCGAATCTAATTTCATCATTAAGGAGTTAATACTTTATTTTATTTTATTTTTGTTTATTTGGGAGATCAACAGTTTACGTAATAAAATAAGTATTTACTTTAATTTTACCATTTACAGGTTTCCACATGGATATTATTTATAAATGAATCGAGTGATTTTCGTAGAAATCAAACTAAAATTAAAAAGATAATTATACAAAATAAAGAAGACATATAATTTTGTTTTTGGGTCTGGAAAGGAAGGGGGTAGGGGGGTCGATCTAGTTGAAATATATGTGTGTGATTTTATATTAATAAAAAGAACAACAACAAAAAAGTATATAAAGAGGAAAGTTAATAGACTGGTGGTAGTATGAGGTATATATAACATCTATATTTCTCTATTGTCTGTCCAACAAATGCACAAAAACTATCTTTTCAAAAGCGATAAATATGTTAATTGTCTTCTCGAAGAAGTGAAAAAAAATTACAGATTCACTATTATTAAAATCCTTATTAAATCACTGGAATTCATCAGTTCCCAATATATTTATATCAATTAATGCTACCTCATTCTCGAACTTAATAAACATTATTTATGCAGCCTTATATTATGTTGAACTTTTACACCAAACGCATAAGTCAGTTCTCTTCATTGGTGTGGAAATACTTTAAAAATGTATAAATATATACTATATTATTCTGTAATGTCAGTCAGGACCTGTTCTCTGCTCCAGGCGCCATCTTTCCAAGGCGATGAAAACATCCAATACCTAACACAGCGCCCTTGAGGTGATTTTATACAAAAATGGTATTGAACAAATCATCCAAATAGTACTATTTACAGTGATCACTACATAAGCGTCTGTTAACGGGCCCAGCGCATGTAAAATAGTTTTTAAAAGTTCGCGAAACTCGTTTTGGAACGAGCATTTTGCGCGCCGCTCTAGACCCTGAGCTCTGCATAGAAAATTTCCACAATGGACTGCGCTGCAAACCGTTAGTTTAGTTTACCAGACTTTACTTTTTTGGGCGCTTCCTGGACCGCCGCTCGCGGAGTGCGCCCCGATGCTTAATAGGCGTTAATCAGGGTGAAAACAAAACTCACATCAATCGTTCCATACGTTTACAAGTATGTACCTAGCTACCTATTTTTTGTTCGAACGGATGAATGAATTATCCATTTTGCCATTTTATTCTTCCAGCGGTAAATACGCGCGAACATGAAAACGAGACAGATACAAAAAACAGCAGTGTAGAATGAGACCAGTATAGGCGTGGAAACTGTGAGAATGTCTAAAGAAAGAGTGAGACGGTGCTACATGAATTTTCATTATGCTATCTCATTCTTCCAGTGGTTTTGACCGGCCGAGGACCGTGCATATAAACAAAAAAAAACAATTGATAATAGGTACTGAATACCGATATCGCAGATAGTACGGGTTCCGCGGCTTTTAAAGAACTGTACACCAAAGGATCGCTGTGAGCAATTTTTGTGTTACTTTCGGTTTGACAAGAGGTGACAAAATTTTACATGCGCCAGGAGTTTATTGGCGCAGGGCCGGTCCTGATGCCAATTTATGTTATGTACAAATATTGAAACCTTAAAAAAAATGCATCTAAATTTATTCAGAGTTGAAGATACTCTTAGTATCGCCCTGTACAAATTGAATACATAAATAAATCACAACCTTTATAATTACTTTCCTCCTTTGCTGCATGACGATATACGTTTCCCATTATAGTATAGTGATTGCAGATATTTTTTCTTTTGATAATGTTATTACGCTTTCCATATTAAGAGATTGTTTTTTTCCAACACATCCTTTTATGATAGAATATATTTTTTCAAGTGGTTTAAGTTCCGGGTGATTCTGGGCAAACAAAAAGTTACAGATAAATTGAAAAACTAAAAATTCATAATACATTTAAATTAAAGGTCCGATATATCCGATATAACCGCGACTTAATCAAATTCTAACGACAATATTCGAAGATTATGATAAACGTCGCTACGCACCCAGTATTCTAGGGGACTGCGGGCGGATGTTCTAAACCAGTTCAAACCAGTTTGAAGTTCGGTGTGCACAATACATTTAAAGGTGATCCATGATAACAATTCATAGAGAAATGGGAACCCACATAAATACTGCCTCTTTCAAACATAATTCCATTTTTGAATGGTGGAGGCATAGTATCTACCACTCTAGAATGAGATTCAAATATGTACTCAATACCAATGCACAAGCAACTCACCACTAACTATACACCTATTGTATTTTTTACATTGCCCATTCTTAAAAAAAATAATCTTTTTCTTTTCACAATAATATAAAATCATCCTCACTCTTCTACTTTCTCGCGTACTTTTATATAAAACTGTCATCACCACTGACAACAGAATTAATAGACTTGCCCTAAAACTGAATGCAACGGATTGGGTCAATGGTCACGTGACACCTATTTTGGCACCAGATTAGTTCACAGCCGTCCACGTTCGTTTCGCGTGATTTTGACTGCGGTAAGCAAATCATAAAACATTTATGAAAAGGGTCAAACTAAATACTCTGACAAAATATTCTGTTTTTGTAAACAAGCCGAACCTTTTTATTCGGTTGCTGTTTTACTTGAATTGGTGGCACTTCTATGCCACCCCCGCTCCTCTTATTTGGTTTCTTCCTCTTGCATGTCAAGGCATTATTTGCTCTGTAGTGATCACGTATTTATGTCTGTAACACTTCTATGTAAGTGGCAAGCATGTATATCCTTACAAACATATCAGTAGTTTCTAGAAATCAACAATTTTCAGCAAGTAAATATATTAGATGTAATTCCTGAGAAGTTTCGCGTACCACAGTTTCCTGTATCCTGCTTACAAGACTCACTTCCCCTGGGGTGAATCGAATTAAAATCCCCGTTCACAATAATTATCGGAGTCGTAAGAGAGGAGATATACATAATTGCGTATGGGAATTCAAAAGGCTCTGATTATTCGACATGTAGGGATATAAACGCATTAGGCAATGCTTAAAGCTTGATTCACATCATTCACAAGCTTGACTTATGTGGGACGGTGTGGAGGTGTGATGTTCACAATTAGATTCAATATTCAAAGGGCACGTTTCAAACTGTGTTTAATGGAAGAAAGCTTCGCAAAGCTTTCGGAACAACGAAATATTGGATTTCGTCATTCCATAAATATCTGAGCTTTTATCAGTATTGCACAATGGAATTTATGTTCTATACTAGCGCAGACCCGTGAAAAATCATGGGAGTTTTTAAATATATTATTTTTAAATGTATACCGCACAAGAGTCCCAACTACTCCCAACTGTCTGGAGCAAGTGAGACTATGGCATCCCCAATTGGGGAATGTTGTGAGGTTGAAGGTACTGTGGAGAGGAACGAGAAGGGGAAGTGAGAGGTGCGGAAATACCTGGCTATTCAGATCTGGTCACCAATCACGGCTAAAAGCCATTTCAAGCAACGTTTCAATTCTGAATGGTGGTCTTTCACCAGGGCGATACTGAGAGTATCTTCCGCTCTGGAACGTGCACAAATATACTATATATTATTTTTAAATGAATTAATTGTGAAACAACACAAATTAATTAAATAAAAATTACTTGCGCACGCCGGGATTTGAATCCGCGACCTTCGGATTCGTAGTCGAGAGCCTTAACCCTCGACCATGGAGGCCGTCAAAGATATTATAATTGTAGGATTTGTGAAGCTTAAATATTTTTTTAAAAGTTGATATTTATTAACACAAATCTAGGATTTGTTTACAGCAGGAACTCTTTAATCCAAATTAAAAAATTTATATATAATTTCTTCAAACTATTGGTATTCACTTTGTGGCATCATTATTAATTAATGAATATAAAAATATGCTTTGTTAACACCTCTTTATAAATATAAATAAATATCAGCATGTTTCTACGGCAAAGCTGTAAAAAAAATATATTACTGCCGAAAATCGAACCCCGATCAACTGCTTGGATGGCAACTATGCTGAAAATTATCGTGTATTTTTGAATTATGGAATGTTAGTACTCAAATCACATCCGAAATTATATATATATATTTTTTTCATTTTCCTTGTTTTGCCCACATCATTTTGGGAATGATCTTTACGGGATCGTGGTCCATGCATTTGACTTAGTTAATGAATAATTGCTTGACAAATACGGATCCTCAGCAACCTGGCTAAGCACCTTACTCCAACTGCATGGCAAAAGATCGGCCTGTAGACTTGGCCAGCGGAGTCTTCCCAGTTTTATACATAAACAAATAATGACACATTTTTGAACAGTCGATTTTTGTTCATGGTTATGTACAAACTTTGATAAATTGGTATACCTACTTAAGTTTCACATGGGTAATAACTCACTCACTAAAGAGTCTTTTGTGCTTTAAATCTGCGTCATCTGCGTCTCTTCGAATTTTCTATTAGCTTTAAATCCTTCTTGTAATATCTTTTAGAAAAAGTTAATCCCCCTCGCTAATGGACCATCTCATCCCCTGTTCCGGAAACGGTAATTTAAAATGAAATACTCGAGAAGTTTGACAGAGAATTTAATAAAATATTTAAGAGCGCTGCACTTCCAAATATCCGCCGGATTACTGCATTTTTTTTAATTTTAGAATATTCGTTTTGCACGTTGAAATTTTCACTGCAATTTTTCAGCGAAATTTTAACGTCTAAGTGAATTCAACAAAACGTGTTCGATATTTTAAATAGTCCGATGCCATCGAATATTTTTGAGCGGGAAGCATTTTCCAAACACATGTGAAATTCCCTTGAGAAATTTACCAGTATTTTGAGGTTTCTGTTTGACATGCTTCGCTCCGTATGGTATGCATGTGTTTTATGTATTAATAAGTAGGTAGGAATGTATTTCAAATCACGTAAAAATTGAATATTTTAATAGTACGAGAGAACTTTCCCTTTTTTCCTAACATTGTAAGTTTAAATGTCAAACATAACGAGAGCCAATACCTATTTATGTGAAATGAATTCCACTATCTGGAACCAGTGGTACTATAACACTCCCAATAAGTGAATAATTGGAAAGCGGCATAAAATGGAGGAAGCGAAAGAGAGGGGATATGGATAGATAAATTAATATAGTATCTATGCATTGCATATGGTTGAGAAGTACAGATAAATCATTAAATATATATATATATATATATATATATTGCTTGTGTAGTGGTGTACTGGATGGATAAAAAATAATGATTTTAAAGATTTTGTTTGTTTTTGTTAGGAAGCTCATAGAATGAAACAAAAAAAAAACATAATAAGAACATTGTCTGATTGGTTTAAATGGTTTACTTCTGAAGGTACTAGAGTACAGATGCTAGATGAAAATAATTAATTTTATTTCAATTATTATATTTTTGTTTCCAATAAAAATACAATCAAATATTTAATCTATAGCCTTATCTAAGTCTCCTTTCATGTCAATTTTTTTTTGCAAATTATTTTTATTAAAAATTTCAAGTTTTTAGCCCAGATATGGGAATTTAAATTACTCTTCCTAATCACACCAGATAGAGGAGAGTTTGACTGTCATTCTGGTTATATTTACTATTTGACTCTCGCAAAATCGGTTTAGGGTTACGGATGAATTATTTAACTTAAAACTCAAAATACATTTAAATCAAACGCCAACACGTCCGACACAAATTTCAACGACAATATTCGAAGATTATGATAAAAGTCGCTGCGCACCTAAGCATCCTAGGGGACTGCGGGCGGATGTTCTAAACTAGTTCGAGCCAATATGAAGCGAGCTCGCGATACTATCGGTGCGTATTAATACATTCAAACGTGCGCTCTTCCAAAATTATTTTGCCTGTACCTACCCGAATTTTCTGATTTTTAATTTAATTTACGGCAAGATCGCGTCGCATTGGATTTCCTGTTAATATTTAGCCAATTAAACATGTACCGCTTTTGACTTTAAATTAATTGTGGCTGTTTTAAATGTACGAAGACCATCGAAATGAACGTTAATTTTCCATATATTCGACAGTTTCAAAGTTTAAATTACCTTTAAAGACACTGATTCTAACCCGAAGCCTTCGAAATTTTTAAGTGCTGTAATTTATATTAAAATTCATCTAAGCCTTTAAATGCAGTGTAATATTCAAATAATATGAAAGAAAAATACACAAAAAACAATAAAGATTACGGGTTGTGACCAAAACCGGGGTAGGTCTGAATCGACCATAAACAATACATTTTTACAGTTTTCATAAACGTCATCTCGCATTTGTGTTATGGATTTATCTCTTAACGAAAACGCAAACTTAACATACCAATATGGACTACCAAACTGTCAAAATGTGTTTTTATGACCGATTTAACATGCGTTAGCTAACGCAAGACGTAGAGAATTGGCCCTCTTGGAATCCTGAAAAATGTCCTCCGTCCGGAAGGACGCACCAACCAGACTATGCTACCGTAAACCACATTAATAATAATAATAATCGGATGATTTTTATAGCGCCGCTTTTGTGAGAAATCACCTCAGGGGCGCTGTACAAATATTACTTCCTATTCTTATATTATTCTTATATTACGTCTATTCTACGAATTTATTATTATTATTTTTTTTATTTTTTTTAACATTTATTTCCTCTTTTTGGACAGGCCATCATTACACATTATTTATAGACCATATAAAGAGATGAAGTTAAATTATCAAAACTAAATTTAATGATGCATTGTGATCATACTCATATTCATAGAAAAAAAATTTAAATAACTAATATTACAATAAGGCATAAATCTTAGTTTTTAAACTTCTATTCTGATGTCTTTAGTTTTTTTTCTACAAGCTTCAACAACCAAGTTCAGTCAAGTAATAAAGCATTTTAATGATTCAGATTCTAACTCGAAACCCCTTCATCATTATTTTTTAAATGTGGCAACATTGCCTTAGTTTTTCTTTTCATATATCATAGTCAAGTCTTAAAATAATTATATATATATATATATATATTATTTTAACTCATTAAGTGGGTTATTTTGAAAGAGTGTATCTATTGCCCCGGATTTTCTTTTCGTATTCAGTAAAGTAGTAAATTTCTCATTCAACTCAGTGTAACTCTGGCTAATTATGAAGTTGTGAAACAAGCGACTTGGTTTTCATTTTGTACTTATTCGGCTAAGTTCTTTTGGAAATTCTCATTCGAACTCAATTTAAGAGGGTTGGGTATTTTGAAAGTGTGGCATCCATCGGCATCGTCTTGGATTTCCTTTTCATATTGCAGCGCGGGCAATCGTCCGGCTAAATTGAATTTTCTCCGCACGGAAACCAGGATATTTGAACCGCCTAGGAAATTTCCTGCAGCAAAATGGGACAGTTGCCCGCTGTCACAGATCGTGAATTATTAACTACTGATAAAATACGTGTTTGATTATGGACACGAATATTTTGAGGATGCACAAACGATCACGAATTCTGAATGGAGGGGTTCACATACTGCACCATGGTGCTTTCATGGAAATGAAGTATTGAATACAGTACGTTTAAACTTTAATACGCTAAAAGCGATGAATTCTGCAGTAGAGCGCTTAGCTGATCGTTGTTGGTTCAAAACCAGTCTTCGTTAGTAAAATATATAATCCTTGTTCTATTAGTATTTTAATGGAATATGTTCTGAGGAACTAGCGTCATTGAGCTCTTTGATATCTGTACACTTTCGGGAAACACGCCAAACGCGCGTCTAACATTTACACACGGCTGACATTGGTCACATTAGAACGGGTCTCTCCTACAACATGAGTCTCTTCAAGACCCCGGTTCACTCCTTCGTATCCTCTAAATGACCCTCCACACAGCATCCCCAAAGATGGTATAGGCCTCAAGGGAAATTATTTCCCCCGGGGCCTCCTGTGTGGAGTTACTGTAAAAAATAAAAATATACGTAACATTATTATGTAACGTTAATAAGTCAATTTAAATAAGTACCTAAGATCCTACTCCACAGCGTTTTTGCACTTAGTTATAGGGTCAAAAATAATATCTGAATTGCCCACCTAAAAGAATACCATTTAAAATTAAAATCTTTGCATGAAATGGCCATAACAATGTTAAGTCAACAGCCAGATGCATACCAAGCATCTTCCTCGCTTTCCATTTCTTCTCCCTAGAATGTCCAACCTCACAAATTTCTAATAAACTATGCATGATGTTAGGGCACGTACCTGCCTAACTTCAATCGGAAATTCCTTGGATTAGTTGGAGTGTAAAATGTAAATGGATTGTCATTTTCATTTTTGTTTATTTTTCAAATGCAAACTAAAAAGAAATTTTTATAAACAATAATTATTAGCCTGAAACACTCATCCAAATTGAAAAAACCTTCAGAGAAAAGATAAATGTCGCCGACAGGACTCGAACCTGCACCCTTCTGATTGCCGGTCAGATGCTCTACCGTTGAGCTACGTCGGCTTATCGCAAACCCGCCAAGTTAATCAATATATACTAGTGTTTCATTCAATAATTATTTTTATTATATTTCACCTGTAAACAACCAACTTTATTAGTATGAGAAAGGCTTACCCTTTGCGCTATGTACAAAAATCTTGTCTTAAAAACTTTAGTTTATCAATTAATAAAAAGAAATTCTTTCACATGTAATCGCTGGTCACTGAGCCGAGTTATAGCTCTTCTCTTAACCCAGACCCTTATTATCGAATACCTACCTACTGATTATTAAAATGTTTTAAGGCGAATAAAAACCAAGTCACCGGAGACCCATATGTCATCAACATTTTTTTATTTAAAATATTCTCATGAATCGCTGGTTAGTAAGTCGGGTATATGTCCCTTAACACCCTATATCCTGCGTATCCGACTCTAGCAGAGCGCCACTTATTAAAGTAAAACTGAAATGACTTGGAGAATGTCAATATTTATAATATAACTAACTGATGTGTACCCGGCTTTGCCCGGATTTAAAAAAAAAAAAGTTATGATGCCTTGTGACGACTATTACTATCTCCAAACAAAGAAACGAAATAACGTTCAATTGAAAAAAAAATTTCATTCGAAACATTTAGTTTTTAAAAACATATCTAAATAATAAAGTTCTTAAGTAGGTACCTACTTGTGTTTTTCATTTTGAAAATATTCTCCCCAAAGAAACCTTCTTCTTTTAAATATGCAATCTGTGGCTAACCAGAGTGTTATAACTATGGGCTAACCTAACTAAAACATGGCGGGTTCAATGTTTTTCATACTAATTTTAATACGTTATGGCAAATTTTTTACATATTGGATTTTATTCAAACCACTCTTTAAACCTTTCCGGCACTAATAAGAACAAACTGTGCTATTTTCAGCGAAACCAGTCTAGTAATTTTCGAGAAAATCAAAGACACACAGAAAAACATTCATTTTTATATATAGAGATTTAACCGGGGTGGTAAATCTCATGTGAACACTAATGCACTTAAATATTTAAGGTGACTGTTTTATAAAAGAAATGTCCTAATATCTTAGTAATTTGTGTAGCAGTAAATAGCTCTTATTTGGGAAGAATTGTTTTCCAATTTTTTTTAATGTGAATACCACACAAGAGTCCCAACTGATTTCAACAGTCTGAAGCTAGTGGAAAAACATACCCAATTGGGGAATGTCGTGAGGCTAAATTTGAATATCCATATAAAGCATTTGTTTTAAAGTCTGTTGTCTGTATAATTATGTTATATACAAAAACAATAATTTCGTGGACGTATTTCATTTAATTATGTTGTGTATTCTATTTCATTTGATATAACTCCAACTTACGCACAATTGGTCCAATGGTGATAAATTAATTGTGAAATAGACGCAGAAAATAAAAAAAAGATATCGTCAACATTTGGGGCTCGAACCCGGGACCTCTTGGTCTATCTGGACCTGGATAATTTATTTATAATTTTATTCATTTTTTCAACAGTTGGTATCTGCGCCAGGACCGATCGGGTCGGCAATATGGCTAAAGGTTGTAAATCTTGGGCTTTATGGACGGATTGAATAAAATCGAAAAATTTAACGCAGGTGGGTTTATGAATTCGATAGATAAAACACATATTTATTGCCACTCAACATTTTTCTTTAATAAATACAATAGGTGATCTAACGAGGCTTTAATGTGCTGCTTTTCCAGTAAGTTAGTGACGACTGTTATTATTGAGAATTTTGCGAGAAAACAAAGAAGGAATTGTTATAGAGAGTTTGACATTTTAAACCATAGAAAGTATACAACGTGACTTGCATTTAAGGTGGAATGTCATTTTTTGGCTGCGATTGCAGCACTGAATTAAGAACTGATGATCTACTTATATGCAGCCACATATTAAAATAAATTTAAACGATTAAAACAAATTTTCACTGGATGAGAAAAATACTAATAATTAAACAGATTATTTTCCTATAACACTAAACATTGGGACATTATTCAGTTGACATCCCTTTTACATACTGTGGTAATATTCATTCCTATTAATAACGCGAGAAAAGCTGCCTAAATAATGAACAGCCTTATTAATTGTGTTCACAAAATACAAAATAACTGGCCGCGCTGATTTGATTCTCGATTTAGTGATCGTGAAATTAGTTTATCTGAAATAATACAGCGGTTTTATTGTGAACAGATGAAATCACATTAATGCTACCGGGTGAATATAAAACACTGGCCATTTTGATATGGTACGTTTATTATTATTATTGTTACGTGGACAGTTTGCTTTACATTCAACTAATTGTATTGTAAAATGGTGCATGAATTTTATGTATTTAAAGCACGTTGTGATATCGCTGTTAATAATTGAATGAATGTATATATTGTTTTTTTTCACCTCTCAACCTAGATACACCATAGTTGTTGATACATTACTTGCTGATGTACCAGGCATTGCCCGGGGGTAAGAATGGTTTGGAGTAAAGTATTAAGGTTGTGATGTGTAACCCCTACCCCCACCCCTACCCATACCCCTACCCCTACCCCTACCCCTACCCCCATCCCTACCCCTACCCTTACCCCCACCCCTACCCCCACCCCTACCCCTGCCCCTACCCCTACCCCCACCCCTACCATTACCCCATCCCTTGTCCCCACACCTGCCCTGCCCCTGCCCCTGCCCTGCCTACCCTGCCTACCCCTGCCCCTACTTACTGTACCCCTACCCTTACCCCTACCCTTACCTCTACCCCTATCCCAACCCCTACCCCTACCCCTACCCAATATTTTTTTTAGTCATATGTACAAAATTTCATCAAGCTCGGACTAAAACTGTTGATTTGTATACTAAACAAAACCATCAGCCGACCATGACATTCTTCTATTTATAATAGATTTATTGATTGTTAATTTCAAACTAACTATCTACGAATTTCCCGCAGTTGTGGGTACAGCAGTGGCGTGCATTGATCTGTCACCAAAGGTGGATTGTATATAGTGTTTCACGTTTGGGTATGAATTGTGCATTCTATGTTTGAAAATTGACATAGTGGTTATCAATAAAATTTAAAAACTATTTTTGCATTTTTTTCTTAGGCGTCCCCGACATCTTCCATTCACTAATTGAGTACCATTCCAGATACTCTTTTTTCTTTCAAAACCATTGCACTTGCCAGAGCGTTAGATACTCTCAGATCACCCTGGTGATAAGATATGATTAGCCAGGTATTTTCCTGCATTCCTGCTTTCCTGCATTATTTTATTACTTTTTTTCCATACCCTTCAGCCCCACAACATACCCCAATTAGGGATATGATAGTCTCACTGACTCCGGTTAGCAGGGAGCAATTGAAAATTATATTATATTCACATAAAAAAGCAGTACATTCTTTTTGTTTTCAGATTATGTCACCCAGATTTCTTATTGAAAAATGAATTATTATCTAAAACCTAACAATTCAAAATTAAGCATTCCCAAAACACCTCTTCTATCTAGGAATACTTTTTTAACAATCTTCCTTTTAAAATTAAAATTATAGAAAACATCCATGAATCTCCACATAAATTAAAAAATTACCTCAAACTTATTTATTATTTATTTATTCACGCCTAGAAGGCTTTTACATGTTGATACATTTATCACATAGTTTTACAAGGGAATACAATAATGTACTCATAAAATAATAAATAGGTGTAAAAGAAGTAAGTAGATACAATATGACAGTATTTAGTTACAGCGTAATTATCACAATGAATAATAGTTTATCCTGTGGTTACATTATAACAGCAGGTTGTACAAAAGAGTATAAGAAGTAGTTTAGTGCATAATATAATAACATAAGTGTAAAAGAGGTGAGAAGGTAGATACTATGTAAGTAGCTAGTTTCAGCGCAATAGGTGGGTAATAAAGGCAGTAGAATTATAATTACTATGACGTTGTAAAATATGAACAGTTTATAATATACGTGTTTATAAAACAGCAAGCCTTTATTATACCTAATTGGGTATTTTGCAGAAACATAACATAATAAAAATTGCAATAAAAACGATGCACATGAAAAAAAAAAAACTTAAATAAATTTAATAAAAACATTCAAATAACCTGATTTTTAACTTGGACAGTGTTATAACGGTAAACATCAATTGAACTGAACTCATTACCAAGTCTGTGAAATCTTTGAATAGGAGAGTCAGAAATAATTATTTGAAGACGCTGGATTGTTATACAGAGCCGAATGTCTCGTGTTACGGCTGGGTACATGCAGGGTAATAAGGCTCGTTAAATCCAGGGCGTCCAATCTGCCATTTGCTATTTTGAAGAAATATACTAAATCGCTCACTGTGTGCCTAGATGATAAATCGCTTAGGTTAAGTAGCTTCATTAAAAATGTATAATTAAGATTTTCGATTTGAATACCTAACTTGTAATTAATAATTCGAAAAAATTTATGCTGCACTCTCTCAATTTTTTGTTGGTGAATCTTATAAAATGGAGCCCAGATTGTCGAATTATACTATAAATTGCTTCTCACCAATCCAGTGAAGAGTAATTTAAAGGAGTTAATTAATTTAAAATCTTTGACTGTTCTCAAAATAAATCCCAAACATTTCATGGCCTTATTAGTTATTTCATTAATGTGGGGAATAAAAGTTAGTTTGTTGTCAAAAATTATACCAAGGTCTTTTATTTGCTCAACCCTTTTTAGGTGAATGTTGTTAATGCTATATTGATACGTGAGGGGAATTTTAATTCGAACAAAAGTTATAGTTAGACATTTTTCAATATTGAGAAACAGTTCATTACGAATGCACCACTCTTGTAGCCTATCAAGATTCAATTGCAATACGTAACAGTCATTAAGATTGGTAATAGTTTGGTAAATTTTAAGATCATCAGCGAATAGGAGTATCATAACTCCATCAAAAATAGTAGTTATGTCGTTGATAAACAAGGAAAACAATACAGGTCCCAAATGTGACCTCTGTGGAACGCCGCTGAAGATTTCAAACTGATATGAAAAGTGTGAATTGAGTTTAACCGATATTTTTCTTTTATGTAGATAACATTCAAACCATCTCAAAATATTCCAGGTTATTCCAAGAGTACTTAATTTATGTATGAGAATTTTATGTGAGACTGCTGTAACAGTCTTTTATTTGTTATTTGATTTATTTTCTTTTTATTTTTACACAAACCTTTGTTTTTGTTTTCTTTAATACTATTACTATTTATAATTTACTGATTTCACACGACTAATTTGTACTATCCTGCTATTATGCAAGAATGGTTTAAGTTATGATCTAATTATTTAAGCGAAAATCCCTCACTAAACACAAGAATCTTGGTTCTTTGTGGTTAGGAACAGCTATATTATGTTTTTTACACTATATGAATCATGTTATATGTATATACTTGCTGTAAAAAAAATCATGTTAAGTAAAAAATAAAAAATATATTTAATGCAATAGATACGAACACATTTTAGAAAAATACCTAGTGATTTATAAAGGGCGTACAATTAAAATTATTAAATATCGTATTTATAATTTTACGATCCATCACTTATCAGCATCATATTTATACTTGCTTACTAATCAATCTTATTTGGGTTCAAACTAATTTTGAAAAAAAAAACCCTTGTGAAAACATTTTTTCTTTGTAAACTAAATATAGGAAATATTTTCTTTTTTTTATTTAAAAGCTTATAAAATAAATTCCTGAGTATAATCAAAATTCGAAATTCGAAATGTGATGTCACGTGATCGTTATCCATTCATAACTGGCAACACTATGTGACATCAGAACGGTAACGAACAAAAAATCAGAGCTTTGTAATTTGGGTCGTAAATTAATCACGGCCGGCATTAACACATGACAGCTGCTTTCAGTGGCGCGGAAATTCAAATTTGGAAACTGTTCCAAATTTTAAATAGTGTTTCCGGAATTACGTGAGTTGTAAAAACAGCAGGTCGATTGAATAATACCATATGTTGTGTAGGTATGGTTACATGTCGTTGATTTTAATGGGATCCTATCCACTTTTATGAAGGCCTCCCCAACTACTCTCGTAGTTACTATGTAGAATTTTTTTTGTGGTTTTTATTTTTTAATATTGGTAGTATTTTAGAAAAGGAAGACGAGTTAATATTTATTAATCTTACAGGGATACCAATTTGAATTCTTGAGTTTTTGCTAGATCTGAGAATTGTAACGAATAAAATATTTGAATGCTATATTTAATAAAAATACATATTCTTCAAAAGACTTAAAAGTTTCAAAAAAAAAAGTTTTTAAACTTTTTTTCTGTGACTTATCCCCATTTTCCATGTCACTTTTGGACCATTTCTGGAATAAATCATTATCTATTTCTTTCACAATAATAATATTACTGTTAAAAAAATATATTAAAAACAATTGGTTACTAGGAAAATCATCATTTTAATATCTGAGAAGTAACGTATAGTGGAATACGAGAATAAATTGACTTTTCGAATGACGTCTTGTAACCATAGATGTAATCTGCCCTAGATAAACACGGAATAAAGTGACGACTTGAGTTGTCTCTGTTATGGGGTAAATATTTTTTTATTAAATATTTTTGTTCAGAGACACCTTGAATTATATCTAAGTGCTTGCTTATTTCCGTAGTATATTTGAAAATGAATGTTTTGGTTAACACCGACAACTTGAAATATCTCCAAGTACGTGAGAATTTAAAAAAAAAACATGTGACTCTCTGCATGTCAACAGCTCTGAACATTACTTTTCTAGCGGACTCATCCCTCTATTCTATATCAAATATCACAAATGTAAAATATTGATGCAATTTTTTCAAACAGTAATGACCCTCTTATAGACCACAAAATATTTTTATTGGACTATAAAAACTCACTAAAACGACCCCCTAATAAAAGATTCCACGAAACCTCGAAATTTCCGAAAATAAATCACAACGTTCTGAAAACTTTTCTTAACACCCATAATTCACCCATTCTTCTCGAGATGTAAACGAAAACTTTAATATTTTCAATGAATACTTTCAAAAAGCAATTACGTCATGTAAATCCACCGAAAGCTAATACAAAAGACAAGCGGCAAAGTAATTTGATAGCAGATTAGACAACACTATAAGAAACATTATGTTATCTACAAGATTTGGAAATGAGGACAAGAGAATTAATAAAGGTACTGTTATTAATTTAAAAAGTTCAATAAAACATTTTATACATAACATCTTCTATAAATATTCAATCAATATTAATAATACGTACAGTAAGCCCATTACTCTACAAAAATGTGTTATATTTCACCGAATTTATCAATTTTCGTAATATGGATTTAACGATGAGCACCCAAAAATATATACCTTGTGGGTTGCTATGCTAACTCTAGTAATACTACGAATGATTTATCTGTTACTTCTATACGGGTAATTAGGAAAATTAATATGGTTTCAGAAGACAATAATCCTCAAACTGTAAACTTTCATATTCAATATGAAGTAAATAAGTGCAGTTTGAAAACCAATGAAGGTCTTTTTGACTGTTTTCTCTAAAGTTCCAGTATGTGTTTTCTATACAACTTAAATGCTTACAGTTAAGGAACGTTTTTCATTGGAAACGTTAGAAATTTTCTTAATAATCCATATATAATTTACGTATGCATTATTTGTAGTATTGCTTGCGTTAGAGGATTATTTACTCAGTAACGAAAATCAAAATATCGCCCACTACCTAACTGGTTTAGATCATACAATTTACATCGGCGAATTAAAAAATCTAATGTTATACTTTTATGAAAATATTTATTCATGTGGAATAAACATTTCCCGAACCAAAAATTGATCGGATTTCCCCGAGTTAAATTTAATTAAAGAAATAAATTTAACTGGCTAGTTGATTAATTAAAACGACCACGGTGAATTTTACTCAGAACATTATCAATCCTTAGGCTCGAGTTAAAGGTTATCAGTCTATGGTCACTAACTACCACGGCGTCGTGAACCTCCCAATTTTTAATTGAATAGTGATTGTTTCACACAATTTGGTGAAGAATCTGTTTTCGAGATTTATCGATGTGCATCTTGACCGTCTAATATCCAAAGATTACTCCCGGGCAAATAATCCTTTGGATTTCCGGAGTATTTCCGCGACCAGCGTTCAGATCGTAAACGGTGATCCGCATGGCCATCGAGTACGGCTTCAGCGGCCATCGCAGTTTACCACGCCTAGTCTTGACACGAGAGATCCGGGCCAGCCATCCAGTTACTTCCCCGCTGCCAAGGATTCCAAGGGTCAGCCCGGCCAAGGGGAATCTTGGCCACTCTCCATAGATGTCTCCGCTTCGCCAAAATCAGACAGTTTTAGATCAGTTAGTTTTCGTAGAAAATGGTCCATGGGTACGTTCCTTTATCGGTTCTAATATGCCATACCTCTACTTACCAAGTGCATACTTTTAGTCAAAACCCCCCCTGATACCATGATTGAGGGCAGTGCCACGACCTTGAAGAGGTTCATAGCTCTCCTGCTCGGCTGAAGGCATCACCTTCTTCCGTGGTTGGCGCCCTTCAAAACAAGCCTTCAGCTCTATTAAAATTTCATCTTAATCTTAACCTGGCCTAACATTTGACTCGCTCCACCAAGATAGCTTATCAATACTTGATAAGACTTTCAAAACTATCTTTTTAATGTAAATTTAAAGAAAATGTCTAAAGTTTCCAATGAAAAAAGTTCTTAAACTTACATTTAAGTTCAATAAAAAATTCGTAGTGGAACTTAAGATAATCGGTCAAGAAGGGTAGTTTTCTTTAAAAGCGATAAAATATGGATATCACCCGTAACTACTATGAATACATATGGATCAAGGGAAAAAAAGCTTACCTTAAATATGTTTGGCGAAAAAGTTTTTGAGAATATAAGAAAATGTCTAAATTCAAGAATAAATATTACATATATCAGTTTTACTGGAATCAATCAGCTTCTGTAAAACTCCAAGATGACATCTCACAAAATTTACTGTCAAAAAGGGAGTAAGGCAATGATATATTTTATCGTTCCAGAGATATTTTCTAGTACGACAGAACGCACCATGGGATGCAAACGAGGACATAAAAGTCAACGGAGATCTTATAAATTACCTCAGTTATATATGGTAGACGGCTCTGCAATATTATTTGCAGAGAGCTCGGAAATATTTTTAAAGATTTTGACGAGGGCTGTAAGGGGGAGAATATGCTACAATATATTTTAATTATTACAGCCAAAACCAAGGTTAGTGAGAAACGATGCAGTAATAACCAATATTCAAATCCACCGGTAAACTAATTGGCAGGTGAACGCGTTTTTGGGCTTGAATTCTTGGAATAACCAATGACTTAGATCCTTATGTATGGAGGCTTTGCAAATCTTCCTTTAGTATAATGATTGGGACAGAAAACTAGACGTTAATGGATTCTTATTAAATTCCGCGAGTATTTTAGTATTATGACAGTTATTTCGGCAGTTATATGAGATTTTATTTACCTCTACTCTATTACTATTTTAATATTCTGTGGAGCACTTACCATTAAAATCTGTGTTCTCCAATTCAATGACTATCCAATGATAACAGATTTGTCTTCATTGTTTTATAATGACGTGATTAGTAATTGTCAATTGTCATTCATTACTACCCCGGTTATGAAATTGAATTAAAAAGTGTTCAAAGGTTGTTGCATGTTTAAGTATGTTAAAAATTCTAAAATTAAAAAAAATTTGCAATTCTTATGTTAGTACATACTTGTATAACGAATTTATGCTGCCGTTTTTACAATGGTTGGTACTGTTAATTTTAATTTTATTTTAAGTTTTAGGTTAAAATACTCACCTAAACCTAACGATATTATTATTTTATATTTTCCAAATCCAAAATTAAGTTATGGATAAAACATTCCGTTCCTTTTAATATCAATATTCAATAAGGGAGAATCATTTACAAATACCATAAAGGTTGTGACTAGTAATCGACAAACAAACATACCTGATGAAAGTTCGAACGGTATATGGGTTTAACGTATCGAATACGTAATACGACGGTCTCATAAAACCAATAGCTAATGATAAGGACTTTAACAATTCACGAATAATCAATAGTATATAAATATACCATTTCGATAAAGAATTTAAACTCATCGATGTAACGACATTATGTTCCTTTACTCCAAGAGAATTGTATCAAAGTAAAACTAACATAACGATGTTTAACTTTTGACGACCTTCGTGGAAGAGCGGAGAGTTCCTTAATCCTGGATCCAGAGATCGGTATTGGAGGGGTTTGAAATTTTTTTCTTATTCTGGGCAAGTAAAAATGTAACAGAAAGTCAATAAAATATGGTTTTACTGTTAATTTTCTACTCTTATTTTGTACAATTAATAAATCTTTATTTAAAAAATTATTTAAAAAAAAACAATTGATCTAAATGTTCCGGATTGGCTCTGACGTCATCATATCCCATTCGGAACGCCATTACGGAGTGATTAACAACTAAGTGAAGTTATCTTCATCAAAAAATTCAAATTGTACCCGTTAACGATACCGTTATCGTTAACCCGTTGTCGTTAACGAGGATAAAAAATTACCATAATTTTTTTTTAGCGTGTCAACGTACTGGCATTAAGTTTAACAGTGAATTAAAAAAAAAGTAAAGAAAATAGACTGAAACTCCTCATTATTTGATTAGTAACATTCGCGTTTTTATAAAGTCCTTGTCTGCTTTACATATTCATGTAAACGGAGGCTATTGATATTGCTTTAGTTCTGAGTTATTTATTCTGTTTGGCCAAGAATTTTTCTTTTGTTTGTAAAGGTCTCCTGAAGTTTCGCGAAACACAAATAAAACACGAAATAATAAACAGTTTCTTGTGTTTTTAGGACTCCTTGCATTATTCATCCATTCAAACGAAGTGGAGGAGCCGACTTGCGTCACAAACTAACAGGACCCGGCGTTAATCGGGCCAAAATGAGAAATAAAAGTGAGATGTTTATTTTGAAAACCTAATTGTTTATTGCTTGTTCTTGCAGGGATAAAAATACATATTTTTAAAGCAAATCAAAGCCGAAAATCTGTATGCTGCAGCAAAAACTCTCGAACAGTGAGCTATGTCGACATGAAATTTGCGCACCTTTTATGCAAACCCAACTATTTCTATTTTAAATTATGGAACTTCTGAAATAATCATTTAAATATTCAAAAATTGGGCAAAATACGAATCTGTTTACTAACTAACTAACCATAACGCCGTTTCTCCGCAGGGGTAGGCATAGAGGACGGACCGCCAAACAACTTGGTCTTGGTACACACTCCTTGCTTCATTCAAATTCACACATCCTCTTATGTTATTCTGACTCTTGACATGGCCCTTGACATGTATAATGATTCAATAATATTTTATACCTTTGTGTACATACTGATCATATATATATTCTAGGGCCAAGCTACCAGAGCAGCATAAAAATGAGTAATGTCTAATGCAGAAAATGTTAACCGTGTGGGAATTCTGGCCTCACTCAATTGTGCATTTAAAAAATACTGTGATTTAAATCAGGACATGTTACATAGTAGACCCAAAAGTAATTAAATGAATTTAATTTAATTATTTTGTGTTTTTTCACAATTAATTCATAAGAATAATATATAGTATATTTGCAGCACGTTCCAGAGTGGAAAATACTCTCAGTATCATAATGGTGAAAGATCACCATTCAGAATTGAAACGTTGCTTGAAATGGCTTTTAGCTGTATTTGGTGACCAGATCTGAAAAGCCAGATATTTACACACCTTCTTCTTCCCCTTCTACTTCCCCTCCCCACTACCTTCAACCTCATAATATTCCCCAATTGGGGATGCCTTAGTCTCACTGGATTCAGACGGTTGGGAACAGTTGGGACTCTCATGCGGTATTCACATAAAAAAAGAAGACAATAGAAGCAAGGGAGATGAGCCATGAACCATAATTAGTATGAAACAACGCGCACAACACATGTCGCTAACATCGTTCATGTATGGGTACATTTTTATTTTATGCTCATGTTACAGAGAGCTATGTCGTAACTATTGATAACAGAAACAAGTGAGATGGATCATGAAACATTATTAGCATGAATCCGCACGCATAAAAGTGTCGCCAACATCGTTCACACATACTACTGCAAATCACATCTACGCACAACGGCTCCCGCCTTTGCTTCTACCTACACACCAAACGAATAACTTGATAGTCCGTGCAGTTTGGCCGTAGCCTTGCGACAATTGGCACGGTTCTATATATGAGTCTACCTAATTAGTTGAACACCTTAGTCACCCTGAAAATAATCAATTTGGAGATAAAAATATGACAAAATGAAAAGTTTACGTTGATTACGACTAGAGGCCCCGTCTCCAAACAATGATTCAAATAAAAGCGGACTTACAATTACCTAGTCTTTTGTGAAAAAGTGTTCCGGACCGCACAAAGCGAGTGCCAGCCCACTCGGTTTAATTACAATATTTGAAGAGGGGCAATTAACGGTATCAAAGGAAGTACCCCATAATATACCATGGACAGGGAATTTTCTTGAAACGCGACCCGTACGCTGAAGAATTCAGTACCTAGTCCACTATGGGCACAATGAATTTCAAATGCTGTGACTATGAAAAGGAATACTCCATTGATATGCAATTAACTGAATAAAGATTCCATTAATTTTTTTTCCGGATGGATGTATTTGGGATCATAATTAAAGAGTCCCCACTGGCTGGCTACCTAAAGCTTTTAGTAAAAAAAATGTATTTATTCTGTTCAAGTTTAATTTATAGAACTCTGTAGAAGTTCAATTTATTTAGTGTTTGAAAAAAAATTGTAATAACTGTTCTTATTCAATTTAAAAATCGGTTTATTTAAAATTGAATAATTTTAGCTTTTAATAAAATAAAAATTAATTCGTTTTTTTTTTATTGAGATTACTACATTTATATTTTCTTCAAACGATTGGTATTCATATTGTGGCGTCATTATTAATAAATGAATTAAAAAAATATACTTAGTATTCAACATTTTGTAAATATACATTGAGATGCATCTCTTTATATGGTCTATAAATAATGTGTAATGATAGTGTACAAAAAAAAATGTCATAGATTTAATATAGGAATAATGTAAGAATAGGAAGTAAGATTTGTACAGCGCCCTTGAGGTGATTTTTCACAAAAACGGCGCTACAAAAATCATCCGATTATTATTATTATTATATCTATTCGAAAGCGATGCTTTCATCGTCAGGAATGTGTGAATACATGTTAATTAATTAAATTCATATAATATATGTAGTCATATAGTCCTGACTATGAAAGCATCGCTTTCAAAATATGTAGATAACAATGTATATTTATAAAATGGTAAATACAAATAATAATAATAATAATTGGATGATTTGTATAGCGCCGTTTTTGTGAAAAATCACCTCAAAAGCGCTGTGTTTTTTTTAAATCATCTATTTATATTACATCAATGTAGAAAATACTATTAACATAACCTGAATGAAACATAAAAACGGAAAAAACGACAGAAAATAAAAAGATTTCAGTCGCATCTGGGACTCGAACCCAGGACCTCTGCCTATCCGGGGCAACCGCTTAATAAACTTAGCTAATGAGACCAGTTCAATTTATGTCATCTTCATCGATATCATATCTCAAATTCAAGATTTGTCAATATTATTCTCCATTTTTTATCTCATATTATCGTTTTTTCCGTTTCCATGTTTCATTTAGGATATGTTAATATTATTTTCTATGATTAAATATTAAAATGTGATTTTTTAAATCTCAATAAAAATAATTAATAATTAATTATTAAAAATTGAATATTGATATTACATTTATTTATAAATATTTTGGATATATTGAAGGCTGAAAGGAGTGGGTAGTGGAAATATTAGTTAAAGGGAAGGTCGAAAGAGTATCTGGTCGTTCAGAACTGGTTCCTACACGGCTAATGATATTTCGAACAACGTTTTAGTTCTTTATTTCTCTCAAGTCCGTGAAATGCAACCGAATTTCAAAAACATTTAAAGTTTTTTTCTTCAATTTTTCTTAATGTATGTGTGCTTGTCTTCATGGGAAGATGATTAAATAATTTTATACCTTTAGATACATCACGATTATAATAAACCAGCAATCCCAATAGTCGGGGTCACGTAAGAAAATAGCGAGGCGTATTTGTAAAACTGACTGTATTACCCGGTGAAGAAATGTACAAAAATGATTCGAAATGTTAATGTAACACAAAATACTCTTTCTAAGTTAAGTACGAAATATCAGAAGGAAGCGGTAGTATGACACTGAAGGAAGGTGTTGAACGGAGCAGTGTTAAGTACCTGGCAGCGGGGAGCAGGAGGACCGCTGGTGCGCTTGCTTGGTGTTACCATAGCTCAGAGATAGTGTGAATTGGGGACCGCCATATTGTAATAGTAAGACTAGTAAGAATAGTAAGTTATGATTTGGCATCATCCATGAGGGATAGCTATTTCCAACGAAAACTTCGTCCCGTAACTCACATTAATGAACATCTGGTAGTAATGTGTAAGAACAATCGACAAGCCATCCGGTCTCTCACACTAAGAAAGCCGTCTAATAATTCCTACAAGTTATCATCTACTCAATGTGTGGTATTTTGCTTAAAAACACATGATGGCTTAATATGCATAGTTAAGTATACACTCGGCTTTATATTCGTCGCAACGGTCACCTAGTGGCGGACGGCCAGATTCACGGAAAGAAGTTGTACGAGACGTGTAAGACCCGTACAAGAAAAAATAATGTAAATATTTAGGCACCGGCACACAGGGACGCACGACTATTGTGATTTGCGAATCCTCTTAAGAAAGGCGTTTGGTAGTTTCCCAGTGGAGATGTTGTCGCTCCGAGCGTACTTGACTTATAGCACCAGCCAGTATGGTCGGTCGCTGAGGTGGTGACGTCAGCGGTTGCTGGGTGTAGAAGACTATTCTTGTTTGGTAGCGGCAGGTGGAGGTATTCAAGCGAGGACATGTTGTCCATTCTGCGGTTGAAGTGAAAATAAGGCACAAACCGCTGTGCGTATGCTTATTATAGGGCGGCCGAACATTATGTGCTCGTGTTGTGAAATTTCGGCTCTGTATTGCGTTTTGTGGTACAATCTTGACTTGCTATTGCATTTGTGGTGCAATATAAGCTCTTCGCTCGGTGTTGTGAAATACCATCTCTCGGCTTCGTTATTGCACGTGTTGTGCAATAATCCATATTTGGTTATAAGAAATATGTTTTATCTATTTAAATTAATCCACTCATTCGATACACAAGTCATAAACATATCATGTTCCTACGTAAAAATAGGATGCTTGTCACGCTGAACAGTCAAAGATAAGCATGACACGCCCTTTTATATGTAACCCGGTACGACCCCCTATGCCAGTTATTTGACGGCCTCCATGGTCGAGGGGTAAGGCTCTCGACTACGAATCCGAAGGTCGCGAGTTCAAATCCCGGCGTGCGCAAGTAAATTTTATTTAATTAATTTGTGCTGTTCGACAATTAATTCATTTAAAAATAATATGTAGTATATTTGCGCACGTTCCAAAGTTTAATATACTCTTAGTATCGCCCTGGTGAAAGACCACCATTCAGAATTGAAACGTTGCTTGAAATGGCTTTTAGCCGTGTTTGGTGACCAGATTTGAATAGCCAGGTATTTACCCACCTCTCCCTCTTCTCCTTCCCCTCCCCAATACCTTCAGCCACACAACATTCCCCAATTGGGGATGCCATAGTCTCACTGGCTCCAGACGGTCGGGAGCAGTTAGGACTCTTGTGGGGTATTCATATAAAAAAAAATATAAAAAAATATTATAACCTGCATTACCAGGTGCATCAGGCTTGGACCGAAGCCAACTATTTTTCCACGCCACGTCTGCCGATCATCATGTTGTCCGTAGTGTCGCCACCCGACGAGATTGGGCGATGTCCTATCTCCGCACCGCGTAATCTTTACGTATCTTCGAGTTAAACAAGTTGTTACCGAGCCTAATTAGATTCCAGTTAGATTTTTATCACCAACAACCAGCTAATCTCCACTCGTAATTGTAAAAATTGTCTTACTTAAATATACGTACTTGTAACTATTAACCACAATTAGCTCTATTGCAATTGTATCTATCTTCATTGTGTCCAAATTAAGGCTTATGACCCCCCCCTGAAGATTCTATCCTCTACAATAATTTTAAGTCAGCCGTTGATTGGCGGAAGGCTGCTGTAGCTCTGAGACATGTAAGCCTTCCGAAGATTAGTATGTATACCTGTAAGTTATACCTTTAGATAAGTCACATATTATTACTTTACAACATAAAAGGTGTGATGTTGAGGCATTGCCGGTAAAGTGGATGATTGGTGACTGTCTATTCGATGCGTGGGCACATCGTTCATTGCTGGATCACCTTTCAGGACAGTGCGCAATCAAATATTGCAGACGCGGGATGTTAGATATGCTAAATTGGAAATTGCCAACGTCATCAATTCGCCTTTTCTCTACTGATTAACGTCCACGTTGTTGTAATTACTAGACAGTATTCAGTTTAGTGTTTGTAGGTTGGATTTTCTTGCTATATACGAAGAAACAAAATCTGTTATTTGGTACTGCTATAAAACTATAAATGGAAAAGTCCGCATATTAATGTGCAATTTTCCGGATAAGGCCTTAATTAATTATGGATGGAATATATTTGGACCGTGGATTTATTTACTGAATACTTTGGAATTATTCGAGCCGATTGCTGAAGAATTCAGGGTTGTATTGACATAATGGAAATACTTCCTATAACTTTTATTTAGTTTATAAACATTTCTATATAAAGTATTGCCGTCTGTTTTGTTTACGGTTTAACTTTTGACAGTTTTGTCGTTTTTATCCCCATAGAATCATTCCGTATTTTACAAATATCATTTTCACATTCAACAACAACGTAAATTATAAGAATAATGTCAAAATTTTGCTAACCATATTTTTCAAAACCGTTCTACGAAATATGAAAGAACGATCAACTGAAAACAACATTTCTTGATTATAATATTTTTCCACTGAATTCTTTTATCCTGGTATAAAATATTCTAGATCGTAAACGTAAAAAACTTGTAGCTTACAATAATAGATACAAATATACGCCCGTCACTAAAAATAATAATAAAAGCTGGTTCCACGGCTTAGGTAATATAAATTCGAAGCAATTCCAATCCTATTTGCACTCTCGCAGAAAACGATGTGAACGAAATCCAACCCCCTTGGAAAAAAAATACTCAAATTGAAATAACTTTAGAGAATGTGCTACAATGATCGCTATGGTTACATTTTTTAAAAATTTATTATTACAGCAGTATAACAACACAAAAGGGTATGCAAAGGTGTTAAATGCTGCTTGTCTGCAGGTTTCTACCATTATTCTTACGCAATAAATAATTCACCCCTTCATTTGAACGAGTCAATTTGAGAAAATTTTTGATTAATTGAAATTTTTAACATGTTTTTAAAGCACTTCCCATTGGAATATCGGAATAAAAAATACACTGAGAGATAATTCTTACTGCACTGTATATATTTTTTTTAAATTATTTGTGGTATTCAAAAGTTTTAATTTGTGTTAAAGGGGAAATGGTAGAAGTGTAAGGATTATTGTGAGGATGCTGCTAAAATAAATTTTAAACTAAGGAATTGTTTTTAGAAATAAATGTAGCAGCGACCCTCAATGCTCTCCATCGATCACTTTAAATCGAAACTCCTATCAAGAATAATAAAATCAAATGTAATCAGAAAAGTGCCATGTTAGAGCTCTGAACAGTACTGGTCCTTCACGAATGATGTATTAATGAAATCGATGCTGAAAGGGGGTAAATAACATATCATGTCCAATGATACATTGTTCGCTTTCACAGCTGTCTGTCTCTCGACACTAATTCGTTCAAAATGCTCATTACGGGGGACCTTCTTTGGCGGTTGACTGTCTTCCACCGTTGCTGCAGCTATCAGAACTTTGTTATTGATGACTCTTCAAATAATTGATTTACGGATATGTGGACATCCTCTAAAAATATCCAACACCTTCAACACCTGATGGTCTAGTATAACTTTATTTTATTTTCATATGTGATACCACACAAGAGTCCCAGCTGCTCCCAATCGTCTGGAGCCAGTGAGACTATGTCATCAGCAGTTGGGGTATGTTGTGAGACGGTATTGGGGGGGAGGAGATGGGGAAGAGGAAGGTGAGAAGTACCCGGCTATTCAGATCTGGTCACCAAATTTGGCAAAAGCCATTTCAGGCAACGTTTCGATTCAGATTGGTGGTCTTTCACCAGGACGATACTGACAGTATCTACCACTCTGGAACGTGCAAATATATTACATATTATTTTAAATGAATAAAAATTACTTGCGAACGCCGGGATTTGAACTCGCAACCTCCGGTTTCGTAGCCAAGGATCATAACCACGGATAGTAACCACTCAACTACGGAGACCATGATTGTCTGATGTAATATTAAATGCTCCTGATATTTTATTATATGGTAGAAAAGCTAGATGACACTGGGAGACTTAAATGGATACAAATCACGGCTGCTACCGTCATTCTGCTGATAGCTCTTTGGAAACCTCTCCCTCTTTCTCAGAAACAAGGCATATGACGGAAAGAGATTTTAATGGCAGAACAGAATGGCGTTCGGTGTGAAACTTTAGACAATTTTTCAACTTTATTCTGCGTTTTTCACACTCTTTAATAAATTGGAAAAACCCCAACGCCCAGTGGTAGCAAGATTAATTCATTTACAAATTAATTCCGCCGCCCAATCCTTTATTCAGTCCGCTAGTGCTAGCAAAGCCGGGCTCGGATTGTTTGTTTCAGGGGTTTGATTTGCGGGCCCGCGGCGGCGAACAGCGCGAAACGCTGTTATGTGGAAAACACTACTTTACTCTGTAGGGACCAAAATGAATTTAAACAGAATACGAATACATTGTCTTTCATACATATTGTTTTTTACACAGACTCACCATGGTTGCTGATTCCTCAATAAGTGACAATTTTTGTACTATTAAAAATATTGAGAGTATTGATAACCCGACGGGTACGACACCCGAATAGCATTCGAACAAATTGTGATTGATAATCACAGCGTATACCGACTTACCCCTTTCTCTTTAACGAGTTTACGTTTTTTGAAAAGGTCTGTACTATAAATCTAAGTGTTTATAGCTTCTTCAATACGTACGTATCCATATAAAAAAAAGGAATATTTCTCCATTCAAATACGTAAATATTCAGAAAGTAGTTTTTTTGCAAAATAAGTTTCGTTTTATCAGTATCACCAGACACAACATTTTTTTTGAGAAATGACAAAAATAACAACAACTTTTTGAATAGATGATGCATATTGAAACTATGAACCCTCCACACAGCATCCCCACATATGATATAGGCCTTGAAGGAAATTATTTCCTTCAGGGTCTCTTGTGTAAAAAAAAATGAACAATTTTCATGGTCCTCCAAATATTATCCACTGTGAAATTAGTTTTGGAAAAAAATCTTTTCTTTAATGGCAGAAAACACAAAAAATACAAAAATGGCGCAACCCGGAACCTTTATCTATCCGGGCGACTACCTCAATCATAAGATCTTCCATATTTCCCCCCTATATTTTACCTTTATTTTTTTTAATATCACAATGAATTGTTTTTTTTTTAATTAATGTTTTTAGATGTATGGCGCATACAGAAGGAATTTGTGAAATACGTCTAATATTATTTTATGTTTCGTGTAGTTATTTATAGAAACTGCGATTTACTGACAAAGCTTCTTCCTGAAAGTTTTTTTTTATTATGTATTCTCAGTGTGCACCATAAAATTAAATATTTTTCATAGGTTCCGAGGTGGCAAGAACCGTGAATTTCATCGAAAACCTTTTATGAAATAAGTTTAAACTAACATTAAACTTAGCAGGAAAGTTCCCAAAGAAAAGGATTTTCCACCGTGAGGGAAGTCTTTGCAGAGAGAAAAGAAGAAGACATTTATATGGAGATGAAGCTGAAAAAACGTATTTACATAGAGGGAGCATTAGGAAAGGGATAAGATTGCAGATCTGTGAAAATACAGAAAAAATATCAAAAAAACACGGCGAACGTCTTAAAAACCAGATTTCAGAAAAGGATTTTACGTATAAAGTAACACCTATAGTATTAAGTCCGTTAGAGCATGCTATTTAAAATATAACAATATTTAAAAAAAATACCCTTGATAAATACGAACTGAAATCATTGGCTAGATAAATACCAATTACTGAATTTTACGGGAAAGACTAAAATCCATTTAAAAAAATAAATATGATTATACCATTTAGAAGGTGAATGTAACATGTTAGTTAAAGTGGTTTTATCAAAATAATTAAATATTTGCTAATCGTTTATTATTCATTAATTAAATCAAGCTTGCTCTTTATCTTGTTTTCAACATCATTTTTAAATTAAAAATTTACTCCAAATAATCAAAGTTTTCTTGTTTATTTATTAAATAAAAATATTTGAAAACATCAAGGCAATTTTTTTATTATTTATTCTCCTACTGTAAGAAGTGGTAGAAGGGGGTTTTGTATATAATCAAATCAGATACATTCAGCTGATGTTGCAAATCGATCCAATACGATTGGATTTTGAAAATGAGTTTTTCTACCAAAGGGGAAACTTTAATTTGGGGATCTTATTGATAGTCATGGCTTAAAAAATAAATTTATCGCACTTGGAACATGTGTCTATTTTAAGAGACCTAAATGATATGTTGAAATATGTAAATAGCATTCACATAGCAGGTTAGACTTTTATTTTTCTGGCACCTTTTCCACTCAGTCACTATCTTCTATACTTTTTAACATATCTTCACTTTCACTGGACATATTGAAGACATTTTCGAACTTACAGTTGACAAAGATACGAAGTAATCTACGAATGAGGATGAAAACTGGATATAAATGGTTTATATATCGTTCTCGTTATCAATGAACATAGCTTTAGCTTTAGATACCACCATATCATCTCAAAATTAGAAATGAGTTATATCTCGTTCTTATACTCATCGATAGAAAAAAAATCTTGACATGAAATCACGGAAAAAACGTTTCAATTTTATGGTTTACATCTTGTTTTCTTTCTTAGGTCTTCAATTGAGACATGTGTGCGCTTTGGACAAATCTCGAAATGATGTTCTGAAAACTATTTTGTTTAATGCTTTTTGAAAAACCATCTCTGTTCTCAACTCCACTCATAAGCTTTGAAGATTCTGATGTAGATATAATTTTTCTCTCTTTTAAAACATTGCAATCTATTTCCATTGTATCTGAATGTTTCAAGCGTGTACATTTATTTATATTATTTTCCTGTTGTTTATACCAATATATTTTTTTCTTCATATTTTCTTCATAATGTAACAAGAATTAACAGTCCCATAGTGAGTTGAATTGTTAACTCATGATAATTCAACATTGTTGTATGTCTTATTTGAAAAAAAAAAAAAAAATTATAAATTAAAAAAAGCAGGATATTCGATTGTAATTTAAAAACGAATGATGTCAAAGTGACAACACATATGCATCAAAAGCCTTGATAATTTTATGTATCATAATATATGTATTTTTAAATGAGTTGTTTCGTATTTTGTTAAGAAAATTGGTGCACAATTTCAACGCATTGCGCATGTGGGAAAAAATAAAAAAACTATTGGAATAATTTTAGGTGAGAAAGATGTTTTGAGATTGGGTAATGGTTAGATGGAGATAATAATTTGCCATCGTCGAATATGGGGGAGATGAGGGGAAAATGGGGATTTATTATTTATATCTAAAGACAGCGCCCTTGAGGTGATTTTTCTGAAAAACGGCGCTATACAAATCATCCAATTATTATTACAATTATAAAAAATCTGCGGAATATGGAAAGCTGTCTAAACACTGAAAAACGCAAAAAAAATTATGATATGGACTACAATTCACATTTTGTCGATTGCTAACATAGTCCAGTAATTATAAATACCCTACCTTGCATCAAATGGGGTGGTTTTGACTCTTTGATACGTTGTGCATGATAAAGGCCTAGTGATAAATCCAATTTTTTAACCTTTTCACACTCACGAATCTTTATCAATACACAAAATTTTCTATTATTCAGGTTTTGTCAATTTTGACACCGAAAAACTAATTTTCCGTCAAACCCATTCCTTACTATTTTAACGTAGACCAATTTGAAAGCAAAACGGTCTCTATATATCTAATAGCATCCGATATTATTAGGTCTACGGAGACCGTTTTGGTTTTATTTTGTAGTTAATTTGATCTAAATTTAAAAAAAATTAAATTGGATCTATCATTAGGCCTTCATCATATACATGTATAACATATCAACAACTTATAACTCTACTCCTTTTGATGCCAGTTTACCCCCCTTTCAGATGAAAAAATTACTGGACTAATAGGGTAATTCTTAAGGTCAGTTCATAATGTTTGTGGTAGAGGAAAATAAAAGAAACATATCAAATTATATACTAAAAATATACTGATATCACGAATTGATTAAATAGGTATAGGAAATACGAGAGTTGATTCTAACCAAAGTAATTTTTAGAAGTCGTTGAAATTTTTCTATGATGTTGTAAAATTACCTTTGTAACAAGTGTGCTAGATGAAAAACAGTTTCATGAGTTCACAAGTTTTAAATTCTATCATTGAAACGCAAGCTCCCAAGTTTTTACATCAGCGGGGACATAAAATAAAGCGATTTAAACCCGCACACTTTTCTAGATTGAATTATTTCAATTTAAGACTCGAATTGGATCGCTTTAAGCGAAATTTTTTCACGACGTGGAAAAGGTACTCGTAGATTACATTTAATAAATATTTTTATGTAAGATTTCCGTGTCAGGCATGTTGTAATGGTAGTCTCTGTGGCCTAGTAGATATATCTCCTGACTTTGGCGTTCTTAAATATGCTGTGATGATGAAACTTTAATCGGAGTTGATTCTATTTTTAATAATATTTCAAAAAAACGTGTTTGAACAAAAATCCTGAAGATTTTAATGAACTTAATGTGAATACCGTACAAGAGACCCAAATTGCGCGAAGTCATATAATTTTTTCTGAGGTGAGAGGAGAGGGGGAAAATATTACCAGATCTGGTCACTAAATACGGCTAAAGCCGTTTCAAGCATCATTTCGATTCTTAATGGTGATCTTTCACCAGGATAATACTAAAGAGTCTACACTAGTAATACTGTTACTCCGGAACATGCCGCAAACATGCTTAATTTTTTTATTATTTATGTGCGTACCGTACAAGAGTCCCAACTGCTCCCAACCGTCTGAAGCCAGTTAGATTGGCAATACCCAAATGGGGTATGTTGTGGGGCTAATGGAGGGGAAGAAGAAGATGAGGCAGAGGAAGGTGGGGAAGTCCTGGATTGAGATTCAGATCTGGATACCAAACACGGCTAAAGCCATTTCAAGCAATGTTATGATTCTGAATTGAACAGTGGTCTTTTACCAGAACGATACTGAACGTATCAACTACTCTGGAACGTGCCGCAAATATACTGCTCCTATATATAATTTTTAAATTAATAGATTGTGAAATAACACAAATTAATCCAATGAAATTTTCTTTCCCGCGTCGGGATTTTAACCCGCGATATCCGGATTCGTGCCCAAGGATCGTACCCACTAAACTATGAAGGCCGTCTTCTTTACGAGTATATTAATATTTTTTTGTGAAGGAACGAAAAAAAACTGTTTTTTCGCGCCAGTCGGGTTTCTAACCCGTGACCAGAATTTGCAGCCAAAGAGTGATTTTTTTTCTGTAAAAATCAATACTAATTTTCTCGATTAATTAAGCATTGATTACAGAGATATCAAAAATCCTTTCCAATAAGATATATTAACATAAATAATGTTTGCGTCTTAGTAAATGAATGAGAAAGTTTAATTCTTGCTAATAAAGACGGTATGCTTAGGAAAATAAAACAACTGTAGCAACAAATCTTGGGGAAGTTTTGTAGGTACGATTAATTAGTGGCATAACTAGAATAGCGGGGGCTTAATGCACTTCTGAGTGCACCCTTCGTCTTCATCAACTGATGGCGGGAGGGCGGGAGGCACTGTAAAGCAGACTTGATAAATTCAGGGTAAATGGTAGCATCATTGTTATATAATGAATATATTTCGTTGATAAAGTATCACGCCAGAAATCGTTAAAAAAGTTTTCATTTTATTTTTATGCGATACCACAGCTTCTCCCAGCCGTTTGGGCCAGTGAGACTATGGCACCCCCAATTAGGGTATATTGTGAAGCTGAAAGTATTGAGGATGGGAAGGAGATCTGGTCACCCAATACGACTAAAGCCATTTCAAGTAACGTTTCGATTCTCAATGGTGGTCTTTATCTTAAGTATCAGGGCGATACTGACAGTATCTACCATTCTGGAATGTGCCGCAAAAAAAAACATATATATTTTTTTTTAATGAAAAAATTATGAAATAACACAATTAAATCAAATAAAATTTACTTGCGCCGTCGGGATTATCTTATTTTGAATCACCTAAGAAGCCGAAGTCGGGAAAATTTTCCAGTTATAGAATGGATGATTTTCAAGTACTACGGTACTGGTTTCAGTTTTAGAATACGATTCAGTGCCACCCAGACATTACGTACTCGTATATGATTGATGAGGAATGTAAACAAAAACAAATTTAAGCTAATGCTTTTCGTACACAACTTTATTTGTTTTTAATAACGATGTACTTTCAGTAACAAATTTACTTTTATACCCAAATAAAGTGATATACGGTATGAGTATATATTTTTTCTTTAACAAATTGTACCCATTATCTTACTTACTTCCGATGGTACAACTTTTACGGAGCTTTAGATTCCTTGAAATGCAGTTAAACTTAGGACATTGCTTTTTCTATTCCAGATTTTCCAGCTATGTAACAGACGTTACTAGATGCCTTGGATTCATACACATCTGTCGTTCTCCGTTTGGCATAAATAACAAATCCACGCTAGTCGACTGGATCTCACGTTCCTGGTTATGAGAAGTCAGTGAATAAATAAATGTATTTCTCGGTTGCTCTTGCGTTTCCCCGTTCCTATTGATAATTTTTTTCCCAAGATAAATCATCCTCAGAACGATCAAGCTCAAAGATTGATCTATAAAAAATACTCAGTAATACAGTTTTCGTAATATAATGATGGTCAAAGAATAGCATATCGTGCATAGAAAATAAACTTTTAGAACCTATAATTTTTCTGGTTCATTTTAGACTAAGATAGAAATGGATAGATGCACAGAGGACACTGTGACCAGATGTCATGCGATCAAAGCCCAGTGAGGTCACTTCTAGGTTGTTATGTCATCAGACATGTATGAGAGCTTTTATTTTTTAATGATCCCAATGGAGGATAAAAAAGGTTGACGTACGACAAAATTTAATGATGTTCGGCCTTCTCAAAAGTTAGGATTTCTAATATTACTGATTCCTAGGTAACATTATTAATTCCTTTACATCATAAACATCTACCATGTAAAACCGCAATTGTTCCTGATTAAAATAATAAATTCAAATAAAAAAATTCCTGGAAACCTTAAATTTTTCCACCCAGTTTAAGGTAATACAATCTTCTTTTAACATTCAACCTTTTACCTCTGAAGTTGGAAAAAAATACAAATTGGATTATAAATCGTTTGTGGCGAATTTTTTTTCAAAAATATCCTATTAAGTTTTTTACCAATTTCATCTCTTCTAAATGTAAATAAACCTTCACGTAAATATTGTCTACCTACTATAAAGTATTCATTAATTATAAAATTATTCAACTGATAATCAAATCCTACATCTGAATCTAAAATCAGTGATCAAACAATATGAATATTATATAAATACACATTAAATATTTCCCCTGTGCAAGATCTGTTGATAAAAATAAAATACATTAAACCTTATTAAAAATCAACGTACACATTTCAAACTCGCTTCCGTAGCTTCTTTGTAGGGGAATGGATATTAAAAATTATCAAAGGAAATTTAAATATCTCACACAGAAAACGTGCACTCACCTTCCCATGAAAATTATTGAATTTTCATCAATTTCCATCATACTTGACAATGTATTGAGAATGCAGTGTAAGGGGAAAACTCTAAAGGGATTTGGGAAACAATTCCCCATTTCCCGGGATTCCCCATTGACTGGAGCTGCTAGTTGAGCGAACATTTTAAATTTTGAATTCATATTTTTTAGGGAACTGAAAAGACTGACTTTGTAAACCCCGTAGGCCGTACCTCATATTTATTGACTACGCCGGTTCTCAAACTGCTTTCTTTGTGATTTATGTCGGCGTATTATATTTCTAGTGTTAACTAACCGATTAACTAACCATCACACCTATTTCCGCAAGGGTAGGCAGAGAAGATATACTGTCACACAATTCTGTCTTGGCACAAACTTCTTGCTTCATTTACATTAATATATACTATCTGTTGTTCTGATTCTTGACATGGCACGACTCAAGTAATTGATTCAGTTGATCATGCAATGTATTCCTCGATCGTTTCTTTCTTTTTTATATCATTAATTTCCGCGTCATATATTTTGCTTACGCTTCTTTATTTGTGCATCCGTTCTATGTGCCCATACCATCTAGTTTTTAGCATTAGATTTCAGTATTTCGGTAAAGACTTGAGGATGTTGACGATGGGAAGAAGAAAGTAAGAACCACTTTGTATTCATTTTGAATGGTGGTTTATTAAAGGGGAAATAATCTTCTACTCATCTCGTATCTCATACGTTTTATATTTTCCTTTGAACTCGTTACATCTTAGGTCACAGGCAATGAGCTTACTGCTCTGCCACAGAAGTCATAATTTATCTACGATTAATTTATTTTCATGTGCGAAAACAGAAAAAAAACGTGTTTCACCTGATTAGTATTTACAATAATTCTGTCTTGGATTTAGCAAATATTTTTTTGTTAATTTCAAAGCGGTAGAAACATTGTTAAAATAATTATTTGTTATTCGATTATGCTCCACCAAAATACAGTTTTATTTTTTTTTTACTTTTAAACAAACAAAAAAATGAATACTCTATCATCATAAACATTTTTGGATCTCATAATAAACTGAAACTTTAAAAAAATAACGAACGGGCTGGCTCCATCATACTTGACTGATCTCTGCCTAAGACATAATCTTACTCAGAGGCAACTCACGCTCTTGTCGATCAAGTCTCTGATGCATTGAACAGACTGTCGTTTGGATGTTTCAAACTTGTGGAAAGAGCTTTTAATACACTGGGTCCACATTTTTTGACTACCTACCGTAAAGTTTGACGTCAAAAACTAGTTTGGATAATAAAAAACAAAAATTAAAAACATGTTTCTTTAGAAAAGTTTACCCGCTTTAACAAAAATGTACGGCGCCCTGAAGGTAATTTTATCACAAAACGGCGCCATATAATGTTAACCGTTATTATATATGTATCGAATTAATCTCACCGTTTGGGAACAATTGAGATTCAAAGTTTATACTTACTCCGAGAGATGTTTTCAGAAACGTTATTTCATTTTCCAATGCTTTCAGAATACGCTTTCAGCGGTTTGCGGGGACTTAAAACGAAAACGATGTTGAAAACGTGTTATAATATGCACGTTTTCTTTAAAAATGCACTGTTTCGCGAATACATCAAAGACATTTTCCAAATATTTGAAAAAAATTTAGAAAAAACAAACTGACACAGTCTAAAGAGAATAAGATAAAATATATAATTGCGTTTTTAAAGCATGGCATGTTATTTATAACATTTTTCGAAAATGTGTGTCATAAAAAATGAATTTTAACGTAATATAGGATAGACAACGTATATCGATTTTTTATTTGAGGTAATTTGAGAGTGCTTACGTAAAACAATAATATTTGCTGGCTTTTGACGAGAAATGGGACTGTCCCAGCCAAAGAGGCGTAATTAACAATAGCTATTTTCGAGAAGAGGGAACACAGTTTTTTTTTTTAAATTTGTTTTATTAAAAATCTAAGGTTAATCAAATTTAATACATTTATTATTAAGTTATGAAATTTATTTTTTTATTTTTTTATTATTATTATTGTTTTTTTTATTTTTTATATGAATACCGCACAAGAGTCCCAAACTGCTCCCAACCATCTGGAGCCAGTGAGACTGTGGCATTCCCAATTGGGGAATGTTGTGAGGCTGAAGGTATTGGGGAGGAGAAGGAGAAGCGGGAGAGGAAGGTGGGGAAAAGAGGAAATACCTGGCTATTCAGATCTGGTCACCAAACACGACTAAAAGCCATTTCAAGCAACGTTTCAATTCTGAATGGTGGTCTTTCACCAGGGCGATACTGAGAGTATCTTCCACTCTGGAATTTAATGTGAAACAACACAAATTAATTAAATAAAAATTACTTACGCACGCCGGGATTTGAACCCGCGACCTTCGGATTCGTAGTCGAGAGCCTTACCCCTCGACCATGGAGGCCGTCAAATTGTGACAGCTGTTTCTGCGTTTAAGGCCATTTTCGAAACGCCGAATTAGCTGTCACAATAATAAAAAAAAAACTAAAAATACTTGCAGAACTTAATAATAACATTATTAAATTTGACTTACATTAAATTTTTAATAAAAAAATTAAATGGACTTCTACGAATTATACACAAAAACAATTATTAAGGGAACACAGTGCTTAGCAAAAAATAGTTTGAAGACGTAACTTTTTTTTTCTGTTTATCTAATTTTTATAATTGGAAATTATATTACAAATTATAAAAATTCTTTTGAATCACCGTTTCCCTCTCCAAAAACAGGCAAATTTCCAATTACGACATTTTGGCTTCGAACAGCCGATACGATGGTAATAATAATATGTTATGATTTATGATCGTAATTTGGGTTTTGAGACGATAGAAAATGCATGGTTTAATTACAGTCATACAAAATTTGGAAAATTATTGAAACGATATGTTGTATTCGTGCAAGTGTTTGTTTTCCTAGTACTTACGTAGCATCATAATACATCCAAAACCACATTATTAACACTGCTATTAAATATTATAACATGAGATGGGTTATGTGGGTACCTGGTATTATGTAATGTGTGTTAATATGGGAAAGGTTGGGATTAGTTTCGACACAAGATACAGCGAACAAAATCCAGATACGATGACATCGCTAGATTTATCACGGGCAATTAAATCCCGCTTTGCTTTTGCCTTTATTCTGGTCGTAAATAATTTTCGTAGACAGGCAAAATTAATGTTAACAGTAATATTCAGTGTTAACAGTCATAATCCCTTTCAGGTGTACGGTTCTTCGGATTTGGATTTCGGCAAAAGTATAATCCGTAAAAACGCGAATGACAAAAAAACGTGGAAAATTTGTCTTTAATTATACCCATGCTGTTAATAAATGATAATTAGTGCGCATTGTTTAATTAAAACAAATTATACAACTTATTATGGTGCTTTGGATCAACTTTTCAGGATTTACGTGTTACACTTTTTTCCATTCCCTTAGCCGAACGGAGATATGAATTTTTTGCATAAAAAATATTATTTTCAGATTTTACCATGTGGGGTGAACAGCTTTATAATATTATGAATATTCTCACAAAGAAAAACTACAATTTTGTTATTGGTTTACTGCAATAGTTATCCTGTATTTTTAAGCTTCGCAAAAATTACAATATCCACAAGATATTATATGCATAACTTCATCAATTTGATTTTGTTTAATATCAAAATCTTATTAAACTTGACAAACGAAAATGGTAGAAAACACATAAATTTGTTGTAGACCACTTTTATTTTATTAAAACTCTACCGGTTTCGGAAGCACCCTTCCTTCATCAGGAGAATATTAAAACTAACTTACGATATAGAATATTGACAAGACATATAATTTTTTTTTCCAATATTTCGAGAATATTTTTCCAATAAATCGCTCTGTTCTTCCCGGAAATCCTACCATTACCCCTACCCATTTGCTTACCCCCCACTCCAACACCTAAAATGTATATGTCTTGTCAATATTCTATATCATAAGTTAGTTTTAATATTCTCCTGATGAAGGAAGGGTGCTTCCGAAACCGGTAGAGTTTTAATAAAATAAAAGTGGTCTACAACAAATTTATGTGTTTTTTATTGTAAATTATGGCGAGCCACAAAGTTAATGCTTTTTACAAAAATGAAAATGGTAGATTTGTTTTTTTTTCAGTCCTAATTGGCCGGTTTATGGTCAAGCGGTTCAAAGCATCGGGTTTGCATCTAGACGGGTTCAATCCTTTCAAAGTCATCCATCATTGCATGTGCAGAAGCAACAATTTAATCTATTTGTGATGGGACTAAGAAGATTTTAAATACAGATTATTCATAACCCCTGAAATTTTCGTCTATTTAAAAGCGATAAAAGAGAAATGTTCAGCATTTCGTGAATCCAAGCCCTTCAAGACCCGTATTGTCAAATTCAACCTTTCCACTCTCGACCTTAACCCGCCTCATTACGGCACCCAGCTGGGTGGCGATATGGTTCCCCTAGTTGTACACAACAGCAACAGTACGGACAAGTGAACTCTGGTGAGATGTCACATAAAGTAAAATGAAAAGTTTATATTAAATACCATTAGGTAAATAATCTAACAAATATATTATCTCAGAAAATAAAGCCTGACAGATGTAAACTTTTTCGGAGATACGCTTGGGAGGAACCAGGGGCCCGATTCCGGTTCTTTGTAAGGATAAAACATTGTCCCTATCCTTAGGCCTAAAGACTTTTGTTTAACTGCGTTTCCGGTTTTTTCCGATGACAGCTATCATTCATGTCATTTGTGATATTTGTGTAGTTTTAACAAAAGAAAAACACAATATTATTGTAATTAGTATTGACTTTCAGTAATGATTGTACGGTGCGTTCAGGTTCACGGCTTGACGTGTTTTGTCGACCTCTTGGGGTTTTTTGTGAATAACCAACCGTCTTAGATTACGTTCAATCGGGCTAAAAATTTGTCAGAATACAAATTTCAATTAATAGATTCAGTTGAAAGGAAATTTTATTTTTTTCCTTCGAGAACAATGTGACCTAATAAGATTATTATTAACGAATATCACAGTTAAAAAAATTGTTTTAAGTGATACCGAAAGGCCTGTCTCTTCATATATCTGCACCTTAATCAAGCGAGGGGTGAGGCCACTCGAGTGCAAAGTCCAAGGATAAAACCACTTCAAGCAGTAAATTAGTTCCCTATTTTATCATTTTTCACTAACAGCTAAATAAATGTCTATTTTTTTTACAGCAATTGTTTACAAAACAAAATCATTATTAATATTAAGAACGGTTTTCTATAACCATTGCCATAGAGCAGAAGGCAGAATTGTTGCATTCATTGAGGCAAGCTCTGGTGGATTAATATTTTACTATTTTAGGAAAAGTTGTGGAGCACTGAACTCTGAAAAATATTATGAAACGCGTTGAATGGCGTAGGTTATACTATCGTCTTAAATATAAGTACCTACTCTAGTTTAGGTATTTAAGTATTTCACGAAAGCACTGTTGACGGAACACCGGTAGAAGAATTCAAAAAGGAATCCTGTGAACTGTGAAAACTCACTAACCACAGAAAATAGTAAAACACATTAAACCGCCTTAACAAAGAACAGGAAGTAAAGGAATACAAACACGAAAAAAAAAAGTCGGCCACTTTTGTCAAGGAAAGTCAAGCATATCTGAGTTTTGAATAACCTGACAGTGTTTAAAGGTCTCATGAGGAAGCTAAACCAAAACCAATGAGAAGTAAGTAGTATGAAGATCAGATGCTTTGGACACATGGCCCGACAGTGACGATCTAGCACAGTCTGGAACTTTCCTTCCGCAAGAAGCAGGAAACGAGAAGCAGGGGGGAACGGGAAGTAAGAAGCAGTGGGAAGCAGAAAATCAAAAGTAATGTGAATCGAAAAGAAAAGGAAAAAATGAAAAACGAGCAAGCGAGAAGCATGAAACGAGAAGCAAGAAGCAGCGAAAGCGGAAAGCTTTAAACAGCAGGAAACGGGAAGGAAGGAGCAGAGGGAAACTGGAACCGTGTAGCCGAAAGCATATAATAACGAGAAGCTGGAAACAAGAAGCGTGGGAAGCAACAGCTAAAAACAAAAACTTATATGCGGGAAGCTGGAAGCGGGAAGTAAGAAACGAGAAAAAGCGGGAAGCGAGAAACGAAATGCCGATGCTCAATCAATTCCTTTATTCCAACCCATCCTAAATTACGATATTGGCTTATAAGGTTGCCATGTAAACCGGTCTATTAAACTCCAACCTCCTTTCCATTCATAGAGCACCTGAGCAAGTCCTAACAAATCAGTGCCCCCTGCTGTACTGGTCTAATTGGAACAGGAATGCCGGGGTGGTACAATAGATCATATCGTTATTTTTCGCATAACAATGTTATTAAATTAACAGAATTACCGATATTGCGACGTTTGTAAAGTACCTGTGTCAAAAGCACGAAATATCAGTTAAAAGTAATCTAACTTCTAAAATTTTAATAAACTTGACGTGTAAAGTAAGCAATAATAAATTACACTTTTTTTTTTTTTTGCTTTTCTTTTTTTTTTCTTAATTTAACATGTATGAAAACTTAGATCAAGCCGTATTTAGTTTTGATAATTTAACTGCATCTCTTTATATGGTCTATAAATAATGTGTAATGATAGCCTGTCCAAAAAAAATGTAATAGATGTACTATAGGAATAATGTGAGAATAGGAAGTAAGATTTGTACAGCGCCCTTGAGGTGATTTTTCACAAAAACGGCGCTATAAAAATCATTCGATTATTATTATTATTATTAAGTATGCTGCCGTCATAAGTAAAAATACATTATCTTCCTTAAGACTCTACAGACAAAGAAGATACTGTGTTTTTACTTACCACGGCAGTATGGTATGTGTGATGCACCTATATTTTATAATATATTTTGATAATTAAACCACAAACTCCTTTAAAAATGTACTATTATTGACATGGAATCCGAACTGCAGTTAAGCAAAATATCTTTAACCCTACTGATAAGGACAATATCTTATCCGAGAAACGGAATCGTGCCTCAGAATGCTTTAGGTTTCTTTATGTAAATTTGCGGAAATAAATTAATTTATACAACATGAATGGATAGAGAGAAATTTTAGGGGATTTTCTAGTTTTTTGAATGCGTATATATTTCAGTAAAATCACAAATGTAATCCAACACAATATTTTATACGAGACTACGAAGCGCCAAATAGATATGTTCCACAAATAAATAAAAAGAGGTTAACCTCATATATTTGTCATGTAATATACCCGAGCCAGGATTTTTACACCCTTCCGGAGGGGGTGGGTGAGGCTGATATAAAAACGTTATTTAAACAACCCTGGGTAAGGGATAGCGGAGTTAGGGGTGGAATAATGCGGCACACGTACCACCTGCGGTAAAAGAGTTTTCAAAGAGAGAACTTTCTCCAAATTTTACAACCACTAGCAGTTTAAATTTAAAAATTCTTTCTCGTTACTTTTCAATTTAATTATATCAGAATGTTAGGAATGAAAAGTTTAATTACAAATTAGAAAGCGATTTGGCGGCGTATAAATTATCAAATTATTGTAAATAAAGTACTAAGTGTTTTCATTTGTTTGCTGAATTACCAAAAATTATCTAACCGTGCCGGAAGCTCTGACATTATGAAATTTGCACAGCTTTTTGTTTCTCTAAATGTTTATGTTAACGAACTATTTGAACGCATCAACCACAATATGTTTGCATGATGATACGTCATCATACCTTAAACCATCAGAAATATTGGTAAATTATCAAAATTTTCTATTAAAATCTCGTGCGAAGCCGTGTTGTAAAACTGGGATTTTTATTAGCAACCGTCATGCAATTTTAGATATTTTGTGTACTCATGGCACGGTATCAATGTATTTTGTACTAATACATGCCATTGTGTATGCGAGAATTTCCTATGCAATGTCTAACACCGGTTGCTCGCTAAGCAAGGTATGGAAAGTACACAAAATGACTTTCAGACTCAACGCGTTGCTTGAAATCGATTGAATCACGTTTGGTGACCAGATCTGAAAAAACCCACTTCTCTCTTCTCCAACTCCTTCCCATCCCCACTTCTTTCAACTTAAAACATATCCCAATTGGAGACGCCATAAACCCACTGGCTCCAGATATTTTGCAGCGGTGGGACTCTTGCACTGTATTAACAAAACCAAAAAGGCCGAAAGCAATTCTTTTCTGTCATTCTTTAAAAGCTTTTTTTTATACTCGATTTGGACTACTAGATTAATAAAAAATAATAAAACATTTATGTGAAAAGATTTCTCACCCCTAGTATAAGCTATAGGGGTAAGTCCGCCGAGAGAAGGGAAACTCAGTACTGTGAAATCGTTGGGTTTTTCTGGTCAACGCTTCTCTGAAATATTTCCTTGGCCTTCCGGTGGCCGGCTCATAATAATCTATTGCAAAATAAAGTACAAGTTTTTCTTTTCCGTTATAAACTAATATTTTGGGAAAAAATACACGATAGATAAGCGGTTTACTATTGGTTTTCCTTAATTAAAATTACTTATCTTAGAAAAAAGCAGAAATCTGTTCAAAGCAGCAAAAAATCTCGAACGGTGAACACTGGTCTAAAATTAGCAGTACTTCTTCTACTTGTGATTTGTAGTTCAACTCGACTATTTTCTGCCGACAACGCCATTTCTATCATGGCTAATAGAGCGTTGTGATATTCACCTCCCCATCGAAATACAAAACAATACGCTATGCTGTTTTTTATACATTTTTCAATAGCTCTAAAAGAGAAAAGTTGTTACAAAAGGATTTTTGAAACTCCAACAAAGCCAGCTACAAGCTGTAATATAATTACAGGTTGAAATAGTTATTTCTACGGTCGCTAGTGGAGGTACAAAAACATCTATGGACTTAAAAAAATCATTCGTTTGTTTGTATTTAGATACATTTTGAAAAAATAAACGTTTGGAATGAAATAAAATTTTCAAATGAATGTTTATTTATTTGGATATAGTTACTTTCGCTGTCAAATCAATTATTGTACCCGTTATTATATTGTATTTTATTATATAAGAAAATTATTTATTTTGTAGGTGCCTAAAGCATATCCAAAAAGTAGACGAAATGTTTAAATTTAAAAACAAAACCGTTTTTTGTTTCTCCTGTAAAGTTGTCAAAACGGAGTTAAGTAAAATTACATTATTTTAAATTATCTCTCTCTCTCTCTCTCTCTTATCTTCATTCACCCATCATCTTTCTTGCATTAGATAATTATATATAATTTGTTTTTATCTTCAGGAAATTTTCGTCAGAATAATAAATTTATCTGTGACGAGGGATGCCCGTCTTCAAACTGAAGACATTTGGTTTCCCGTCAGCGGAATTAACATAACTAATTGCTTTTTAGTTAAATTAATCATCAGTAATAAGGAGAGATGCGAGAGAGTATGGCTTAATGACTTATGCAAATGAAGGATCTCCCGTCAAATAATGTTTCGCGGAATTATTTTTGGAAATAAACAGTGTTAAGAAAGTTGTTTTTAGAATTTTTTGGTTTAGTTTCTGAATTTTTTAATTGTATATTTTTTTTTATTTATATATGCGTATAACTTAATATATATTATAAAATGATACAAAGAAGTATACATGTATCAACTCAGTGATGCGCAACCTTTATTGCCAGAAGGCAAAATTTTAAATTTTAAATTTGTGCTTCGGCCGCAGAGAGGATGGTACTTATTATAGCTTGACACGATATTCTTTCTGTGTTCAATTAAAGGTTAACCGTTTAATAAAACAAATATCACAGCAAGCAAAAATTCTTCAAGGTCAAACCAATTAATGCTGTTGCTTTTTATCTCTGTGAAGCCCGAGTAAAGTTAGCCTCTCAGAAGCTGGGCGTATTGTACAGAGCCCGCAGATACTTTAATAGTACACAACTGCTGACCCTGTACAAATCGCAAGTGCACCCCACTGTAGAATTTGGCAACCACCTCTGGTCAGGAGTCCCAAAATATCTGAAAAAAACCCTTGTGCAAACCATCTCTGTGCAGAAACGGGCGGTCCGTTTGATAGATTCGCCTATCTTAACAAACGGTTTGCAATCTTTGGAGCACAGACGTCAGGTGGGAATGCTGTCCTTGTTCTACCGGTATTTTAATGGAAGATGCTCCGAGGAACTAGCGTCATTAATCCCTTCGGCACCGGTACATAGTCGGGAAACACGCCAAACGCGAGCCCAACTTTTGCACACGGTTGACATTTGTCACATGAGAACGGGTCGCTTCTACGATTCGTTCTTGTGTTCAACAGCTCGGCTTTGCTTTCGCATTTGCACCCGAAAAATCAAACGATTGCCAAAAATGATTAAATAAGGATATCAAAATCCAATTCCCACTTAAATATATTCGAAAACAATATTTGCTAGTGGATACAGAGAGGTTAAGGAAAGCGCCCAAAAATTTGCTACGCCAGGGTCAAAGCTGTAAATGTTGTCGATTTTTTCTGAAATATAGCTTACTTTGTTATGTATAAATTTACGTAGAATTAATACATACGTCCTGTGATTATTTTTTCTAAAATAAAGACAAACATTCCTTGGTTACGAATAACTTGACAATATTTTAAAATCTCCCACTACCATCACATCACGGAATATGTTCCTTGTGTCGTGATGGAGGACTTAGCCAGCCAAGGAATTGAACTCACGATGACTGGGTGAGACTCAGAAGCGATCCCAACTCAGCAACTGACCGGTTAAGGACGGCGGGTTCTGACCTAACTTAGACTGCTCCCTCGGGTCGGTCGACCGTGTGTATTAAGAATGCGGCAATTTTGCGCAATGTCGCGTAACACGACAAAACTACGTACATATGACGTCACGCGTACCCTTCCAGATTTTGAGCGTTTAACGGACTTTCAAACTTTTAAAATTATTTTTACCACGAAAGCGGCATATATAAAAAAAATAAAATAAAACTAAAAAAATATTGGTACCTGTCTAAGTTAAAATGTGAATATTCTTAAAAAAATAGAAAAATTGAGTGGAGTACTTCATAATTTACTGAACGCGAAAGGGTTGAGATAGAAATAACATCTTTCTCGATGTTTTGTGACGGAAAGTCTAAATTGAAAATGAAATTGACGTCGAGTTGAATGACTCCTGCTCCGAGGAACGTGAGCGAGAACGAAAACAAATTATTGTTATTTTGTTTCAAACCGACTTTTTCGTATTTGATGTTCTTCGCTTGATGGAATTGATAGAATAGATTAATCATTATTTTGTAATGGAATTTCATTCATTGATTGACAATAAAATTTTGATAAATTGGATTTTAATCATATCGTAAATTTCCTTTCCACAAACATCATTTTTTTCTTGAATACTAAAATAGAACGAATCTAGTAAATAGCCTGAACTTTTTTGGCTCTGAACCCAGAGGTAACTGGTACAAAACCTGGTGGTCTCCATGGTTGAGTTGTTACGATCCTTGGCTACGAATACGGAGGTCACGAGTTCAAATCTCGAAGCGCGCAAATTAATTTTATTTGATTAATTTGTATTATTTCACAAGTTATTTATTTAAAATAATAAATAGCAGATGGCACGTTACGGAGTTCAAGATACTTACTGGTGAAAGACCACCATTCAGAATCGAAGCGTTGCTTGAAATGGCTTTATCCACGTCTTCCTCTTTCCCAACTCTTTACCCTCCCCACTGCCTGCAGCCTCACAACGCACCCGATTGGGGATGCCATAGTCTCACTGACTCCAGACGGTTGTGAGCATTTGGAACTCTTGTCCAGCACTAACATTAAAATAAACAAATATGAATTAACGCATTTTATATAACTCTATTTAAAAATAAGTTCTGTTGTGGTGGATACCCGTAAAACAAGTAATGCTTAGAAAAAATTCTAATTTCCTAAAACGGGAATTTCCCAGTTGGACAGTCAAATCATTCTTACTGTAAAATGTTTTTCTGTATCTAATAAATAATAAATCAATAAATAAAATAAATAGATAATGTTTTCCAAACTGTGGATAGCAAAGACACGGTGACCTTCGAAAATGATGACCCATTAAACTGCGGCTAAACATTAATTCGGTTTCTAAAGCAGTCGATTGAACTTGACTTTTTCGAAGGGACCATGGTCGATTAATGCCATCGCTAAACTCGAAGTTTTGATTTTATCAATATATATATATCGACTGTGTTTTGGTCAAAGGCATTGTTCCACATCTTTTGGGAAAGAACCTTCGGCCTTAGTGCAAGCATAACAGTCATGCTGAATGTCACGGGGGTTCAAGCAACTGAGCCTATTTTCGCTTTCCTAAAGGTGCGGAATAACGCCATAGACAAAAACGGACTCTGGCCAAAGGTGTTATTTCACACCTTTTGGGAAAGAAATATGGGCCTTAAATCAAGCTTAATGCTCATGGTTAAACAAGTAGACCTATCTTTGCTTGTTAGAAAATGTGGAATAACCCTTTTTTTGGCATCTTAAATGCATAATTGCCACAAGGTTGACTACCCACCCCACCGCACCCGATCCGATTCTTATTGTCACTGGAAGGAGATATTGCCAGCTTTAGTTCGATCTCAAGGCTCGTCGCGGGATGACAAGGGAGTTCACCGCCGCGACATCAGAGTAGCTGGCCAATTCTGGATTAGTGAAGTTTCAATGAGGTGAATTTAAGTGCTAAGGATATCCACGAACAAGGTAGGGTTATTCAATTTCTGTGGCATCCTCCCGTTTCTCTTCAGTCCTTCCTTCACCTTTTTTTTCTCATCTAGTTCTGCAGATTAACTTCGCGCCAGTTTCAGAATTGGGATTCTTTCAGAGCTATCGAAACAACGCTTTTGACCAAAACATAGTCGATACGTATATAAATTGTACGAAAATTTGTAGCTAGGTTACCAACTACCGCCAATAAGTTCATGAAATTGGTTATGAAATAACTTATTTGTTAATTCTTCGTATTATTTCTTAAAATAAACATAACGAATTTAATACAGTGTTTAACCGAGATTGAACGCTTAAAAACTGCTTCCAGGCGTAAGTGGGTATTCACTTTAAGATTTCTTCATCACTAACCTTGTTCAAAGTTATTCATAGCCATCGCGTTTACTGAAAAATGTACTTTGAGAATAATCCACGAAGTTTTCACTTATCGTAGAAAACTAAAAACAAAGCTATTAATAAATCATTTACTCTGCGGAGTAATGAAAATCTACCTGGAAAACTATCCTACAAGTCAACAAAGCGCTGTGCTAGATTTTCAATTTCTATTTTAAATGCAAGTTGCATGCAAATTTATGCCATTTTGACGTGAATTGTGAAAGTTTACGGGGAGTGGGAACACTGAGGATATTACGGGGGTAGAAGGATGGATACCTGTTTGTATTGTACCTGGAAAAGGGTGGATATATTTTTATTTATTCTCGTTTGAATCTATACTGCTTGAGGGATGACGCAATAGTTGCTCCTTAGGACCGTTTTTAACTTTATATGTACTTGTTACTTACATTTAAAAAAAAATGGGAATAGATCTTAACTGGATTAAAAACCCTAACCAAGGAAAGGAAAAAGAACAATAATTTGGTTATGAGCTCTTTATTAAAGTTACTTTTTGTACTTGATATATTTAATATGTTATTAACTATTTGCTACACCCTCTTCAGGCTGCATCCCTGAGTTTCGTCGTCGGCTCATAAAGCTGACTGATTTGTAACTCAATCTTATCAGTATTACTCAATAATATTATCTTTTTTTTAAGAACGCATTTTTTTCCTCATAGAACCAACCAGTACCTATCAAACTCATTTGGGCAGTCAAAGCTTTCTTACATGTTGTTCTTAAATATTGCGCGTTTCAAATAAATAAATATCATTATTATTATTTATTTGAAAACTTGTTTTATTTTGTGTATAATTAATTTGAAATATTCCAATGGTATAGACCAATCTTTATTAAAACGAAATAAATAATATGCTAGCCGAGTTGTTGTTTTGAGTTTTAAATGGGTTTTTTCAAAAATTTGACCTGAAATATAATGTAATTATTAAACGTAAATTTTTACTTATTATAACAATATTTTTATTTATTTATTAAAACAATGTAGGTATAATAAACAAAGTTTTAATGTACATACATGTATTGATTTTTTTTGTATTTAATTCGTAGAACTCTATTTATCATATATTTTTTAAATTTAATATAAATCAAATTTAATAATGTTATTATTAAGTTCTGAAAGTATTTTAGTTTTTTTAACACAATTAAAATTTAATTACATTGAATTTTAAATATATATACTTACGAACCTTTTCTTCAAAAATGCCTTTCCAACCACAGATTAATTTTATTTTTAATATTTTTTTTTAGTATAGCGGACTAAAGATTCTATTATTCCTTTAAAGTTATTTGATAAACAATGCATTTTATTGAAGAGTTGATATTTTTTTGTTCTGAAAACAAAAATTATTTATAAATTGCTATGAATAAAAATACTATACGTAATAACATAAATAAAACGCCTTGCGATTATTCGGCGGGTTCTGTATGCATTTAAGCCGCTCCCTCACAGCCAGCTAAGGAGAAACGTAAACCGCGGGCATCAAGAATGCTGGCAATTTCGCGCGATATCGCGCTGCTTGGACTCGTACAAGTGTCTGTAGATATCAACCATACTGTATACAAATTACTTCAAAGGTGTGAATAGTGAATTCTTAGTAATTGTTTATTTTGGGAGATGCTGATTTGATTGATAACAACCCACGTGGGAGCGGCCTTATTGTTAAAACAAAGAGTTGAGTACGTATGGCGTCACGCGTGCCTTGCCAGATTTTAAATGTTTTGGCAGGCTTTGAAAATATCAAAATTTGAAAATTATTTTAACCTTCAAAACGAACTTTAAAAAAAAAACGTGTTGCGAATATTTATTTTAAAAAATGGAGTAAAGTTCCTTTTTGCGGCACTAACAACGTTAACTCAATCGGTAACTATCATTGTTATATATCCCAGTTAATATCTGAAGTTTAACTAAGGATTTACTGCAGGTAATATTTACCTTTCAATCTTTGCAACAAAAGCGAACATTAGCTGATTTAACATTTCTACATAGAGTTCTGAATAATAATATCGACCGTACCCCCTTCGGTCCCTAATTAATTTCAACATACCTTTTCGATGTACCCGCCATATAGCACTATTCCGCAGCCGCAAATTCACCAATTGTTCACCGTTGTCTTCATTCTTTCAATAACATTTACCTAAATAACTCTAACATTGATATTTTGACGGATTCACTGGCCACATTTAAAATGGGCATCTTGACAAGTATATAAACAGCTCAATGCGCATACATATTGCATCACTTCTTTATTATAGATGAAAAACACAATCACACATACACACACACTTATACACTACACATGTCACCTCGTAAATACATGTATAAATATGACATTACAGGGAAACATATCATGGGTACCAACTACATAATTTTAATTTCTAGAAATTGTTTCTCATTCTAACCAATGTACTGTTTTGTTTCTATAATAAAAGTAAATAAGACCTTGAAAGAAATAACTTATGCTTTTACTAAATTCAATATATTCAAACGTAAGCCAATTTCGCCTCTCGGCAATAACTTAGCGGAGATTTTTGTATTCTGTGGACGCGGCAGAAAGCGCCCCTTTGTTTCTGAATACGTCTCATTTTGTTCGTGGTGGATTGCTTTTTCAATGACTCCGCTTCGTGAGGAGATTACCTACGGCTTATCCTAGCCACCTTATGGATTCTAACTTACAAAAACAACGAGTGTTGAAAATACAATTTGTTATTTTTCACTTAAAATATTATTCTTTTACTTCTGGGGCGCTATCCCCGTTCTTTTTAAGGAAGATTCCTTAACATTTTCCTTAGGGTTAAAACCTTCTGGCTTAACTACGGTTCCCTTTCTCTTAGATGACAGCTGTCAGCTGAATTTAGCGAACTTCATTCATCAAGAAATGTCAACATTTGCCTTGTTTTAACAAGAGAAAAACTAAATATAATATAACTAAGTATTTTACCAATTACGTTATTATTTACTTTAAACATGAATTTGATTCCGAAGGCGGTGGACTCACTCCGAGTTCGCAAATCCAGATTCACTCGTTCCGAACTCACACCCAAGGAACGGCAAAGGTTTTGGATTGTAGTCTAGAAACGAAAGGTGTCCCCATTCATTAGTGTAATATGAACGATTTTTGATTCCGGAACGGCGGACCTATGCGGACCGAAAGGAACGACGACTGAGTCCGAGGAATCGAGTCCATGTGGCTTAACTTGAAATTGGAACCGAGTTTTTAAAATAAGTGGAATGACCCACCTCTTCGGTCGTCACAAATTCAAATGTCACTTTTGGAACTAGAAAAAAAAGGCCATTACTGTCTAATGAGGTAGGTACCTTTTTATAAAACGTGATTCCTCGTTAAAAGGCTTATTTATTGTATTTAAAAATAAAATAAAAAAGTATTAAAATGAATTATAATATAATGTAATTGCTTTTAAAAGCTTTGGATCAAAATCTTTTGTCACTTAAAGATATTTCATCAACTTGTGTTTTCAAATAATCTCTTAACAATCTATTTAGGATCTTTTTACTATCTCTCACCGGAATTCCGCAGTTAAGGGCGAGAGGGACGTCGAAGAGTTATTATTTATTAATTCAAAATAATTATAGTATTATTACGCAATACGATAAACATAATGTTTTTAAATAGAAAAATATTTTTTAAATATTTATAAAATATTTTTAAAATTTACGAAGGCTTAACATTTATCAAAATATAACCAGAAATATTACTTTTTATGACCGTCCCATTGTAAGTTTTACAAAATATTTAAAATACGAATATGATTTTTAAAGTGGAGAAAAGCATTTTTAATGCTTTATCGTTGCGTTTTTGTAAATAAACATAACCAAATATTTGTAATCCGCATTAAAAAAAAAATAAAACATTAAAGTTACGTAATGTTCATGAAAAAATTAAACTACACAATGTCCTTTTTTTTAAATTTATCAAATCGACAAATTACAGAAAAACCTTCACATAATTTTTTAAGGATATTCAACTTTTTAATTGTTTTTGTAAAACATGCGTAGAACTGTCAGAAATGTGTAATATTACTGATTAAATTTTGATAAATGCTAAGCCTATGCAAATTAAAAAAAAAAACATAATAAATATTTTTTCTCTTTAAAAACACCATGTTTATTGTATTGCAAAATAATACTATCATTATTTTGAATTAATAAATAATAACTCTCCGACGTCCCTCTCCACGTTAATCAAGAAGGCGTTATCCCAAAGGAAAAAAAAACGGAATCCTCCCTAAAAATAACGGGAATGGCGCCCGTCCCTTCTCCTAGCAGAAGATGGCCATCATCATGATTTAGATAGCTCATAGCTCGTGGCCTATCTTATTAGGAGTTAAATCGGAGATTAAAAAATGAAGAAAAAAACTTCTTTATCTATAAATCCATATATTTTAATCCATATATCCATATATAAATATATTTTTTCCTAGATTTAAAGGAATTTCATCTATCACTGCACCGGAGATTAGCGACCTAGCAACAATATACAATTTGGTGGTTCATTAAAGCATCTGTAACTAATGAATACAAATAATATCGTGGGTTATAAAAAAACATTTTACCCCTTACCACTCCTTTGTCGGGTGCCAGCCGACATCACCATTTGTATGCTAGAATTCAGTTGTCGGCTGGCAGCCGACAAGATAAGACGTGCGCGCGCAGTGTATTTTCGCGCGCAAAACTTGACACGTGACGTTGTTTCTTGTGATTATTCTAATTAATTAATTACTAAGATTTGCACGCTTCTACGGTTTGCGGCTATAATACTACGAGCATGTTTTTGTATGAACTATTTCATAGAACAGATAGTCCCATAGGTGTTGAATTTAAATTGCACGTATAGTATTTATTTCAGACTCGTTCTAGGTTAGTAATAATACGTAGGGTTGAATTTTTTTTCACATAATTTGAACAGCGCGCTGTTTAGAGTATGGAAAAATTATAATACAAGTTTGTCGTAGTATCTTTTTGCTAGTGTTGCTTCTCATTCCAACATTGCTTAAAATAAAAATAAAATATTATTTTAACGTGTGTCCTGGGGGAGCCCACTGCTTATATGAACCGTATTGTAGACAGTTTAAATATGGTAGCTTGAATGGTTTGAACGATAAATTAGTGATATTTTTTTATAAATACTTTATTTTTAATAACTTCCAATAGTGCCTATCTCTATTATTAATAAAAACATGAAAATATTTATAAGTTTTTAAAACAAAGTAAACTTACTAACCAAAATTATGGAGTGTAACAACATAAAAACACAAAAAATTTCTCGAAAAAATGGATATACGTCAGATTGGAAAAGAAATACTGTGCTTAAATGAAATGAGTTCTTTGTTTAAAACCAATTTATTGAATTCATACATTTGTTGATCGGTTTCGGTTAATCTTAACCTTCCTCAGGACCGTAACAATATAAACTATCTTAAAATATACAGATACATCAGGAGAAATATTCCACACGGATTTCCGACAACAAATATGAAAATCTCGGTGTTGCTATAGTAATCAACATTTTTATAAAATAAAATCAACTACAGTCTGACATTTAAAAGTGGACAAACAGTGGGGGCGATCCAATTTATTTATCTATTTATTTTTTATTTTATTTATTAATTCATTTTTTGAAACATACATTCACACAAATAAGGTACAATGATTATAAACATTTTGTTGTTGTTTTTTTTTTTTTAACATTAAATTATAAATACATCTGAACAACTTATGAGTAATGTATATAACAACAAAAAATCCCACATAGGCAAGGCCAGTGCGTGGGTAATCGTTTAAAAGTTTTTAAATGACAACACCAAGATGGCTCATATGAAAATCGATGTAAGGTTAAAAAAGCACAACGGTCTAAGTACATATATTTTTACTTTAACCAAACCGTCTATAGAAATTAGTGGTACTTTTCGAAAGGAGATGATTCTACATCATATTCTAAGATAATTTTACATTAAAACTTTTTTTATTATATAACGCTTTGCAAGGAAGATAATTACATGAAAAGACGATTTTTTTTGTATTTCTGAAATGTATAATCAAAATAAAGCAAAATTTAATTCACAGATCAAAATGAATATTTAAATTAGCGTAAATATAATCGTTAAGTCAATAATAATTACATTGTTTAAAACCACTGTAACATATGTAAATATTAAATACAGTGTTTGAGGATAAATAATTTACCATTTGTTTTAATTATGTAATTATTATTGATTTAAAAAATAAATATAATAGAGTTATGTTGTTTTGGATTGTTTCCTTAAAACGAACTGTCAAATTCGAACGTGAAAAAATAAATATGAATGTGTAGAACAAATTTCAAAGACAAACCTAGTAGCTCGGTGGTGCCATAGTATTGAAAAAATATTGTTCCAATTTATTAAATGTTTATATTTTATTGCCAAACCATAGGCATCTAGAAATAAATATAAAGTTAGTAAATTAATAAAAATATTTTTTCAATTTTTAATTATTAATTATTTTTATTGAGATTTAAAAACCTCATTTTAATATTTCATCACTGTAGAAAATAATATTAACATAGCCTAAATGAAACATGGAAACGGAAAAAAAACGACAGAAAATAAAAAGATTTCAGTCGCATCTGGGACTCGAACCCAGGACCTCTGCATATCCGGGGCAACCGCTTAACCAACTTAGCTAATCAGACCAGTTCAATTTATGTCATCTTCATCGATATCATATTTCAAATTCAAGAGTTAATATTATTCTCCGTTTTTAATCCCATATTATTGGCAGCTATATTTATAACGATTACAAAGTTCAACACAATTGTAAACTAGACAGTGTCTCGGATTAATATCCGATTTTTTTTTTATTTATATGAGACATCTATTGACTTTTTATAAAAGTCTAAAAATATATTCAATTTTTAAATATTAATTATTTTTATTAAGATTTAAAAACCTCATTTTAATATTTAATCACTGTAGAAAATAATATTATCATAACCTAAATATAACATTAAAGATTAAAAAAAAATTGTTTAATATCTACGTGTTTAAGAAGCAAAGCTCCTCTCATTGGGATAAACAATATACTAAAAATAACGATAGGTATATACAATAATAAGCAAAAAGAACAATTTATATATTTCTACATGTTTATATTGCAATGCTATCATCTTCAGAAATAAATGAATACTAATTGATAGTAATTATTTTTAATATATTAATTATGAAGCCACAAAATGATTACGCATCTTTTGAAGAAAATATAAAGTTATTGATTTTCTTATTTAAAAGATAAATCCTTATCTTGTCTCATATTATTCCTTACTGGACGACATAAGCCTAAGCTAAACGTTTTTAGATGCCTTTTGAAATACGTATTGAAAATATTTTCCTTTGGGATTTATGTCTGAACAGCCCAATTCAAAGTCCTCGAACATTTTTTTTGTTGCGAAAGATTAAGTGCACTAATCCCTCTAATTGGAAATCTCCTCAAACAGAGATTATATTCCGAAGCTTTAGAAATGTGTTTGGTTTATGAAAGGACTTTGTAATAAAATCCAACTTGAGCCAGACTTGTTATAAAATTATGTTGAAGGGATTTTATTGTTGAGCAGAACGGTCTCCGAAAGAAACAAGTACATAATTTATTGATATTTACGACGATAGAAAAATTATATAATGTATTTTTTCAAAAATAAAAAATTCCAATTGGTGTTAATAATATTTAAAAAATTGTTATCAAGTTAGATATATTAATTTTTATAATCAAATCTGGTGTTTTACAAGCATATTATCTGTTTTATAACAGTTTATAAAGCCTTGATTTAAGAAATGATTTGTAAAATAAATTCCTCCAAATCTGGGCCTGAAGCAGAATAATAATATTTTTTTTTAGGAAACGACAATTTTCTCGCGATTGATTAAAGAGCGTTTAAAAGCTTTAAGATTTTTCTATTAAAAAAAAAAAAAAAAAGTTGGAAACAAAACGACGCTATTTTGTTTTATAAATATTACTAAAGCGATTTCGGTGAATCTTTTTTTATGGCTTGACCTGTTTGAATCTATTTTCTTTGTTTGGCCTCCAAATCTTACATACGTGCAATAGTATCGAGACCACTGACGTTCGAATGAATAAACATGCAATAATACCAAAATTTGCCTATCATTTCGAAGGCTGGAGGCAACCACGTGACAACCTAAACTTGACACCAGGCGTATTCACGAATTTCTCGAATACATGACATCATCATTCTTATATTAACTGGCGGCGAGCGAACAATACGGTTTCCCAAACATTCAATCGTTGTAAAAATAGAAGTAGTGAAGAAAACAATCAAATATCGCATTGCATTCCACAGTACTTATTAAAGTAATACATTAACGGTTTTAGAGATATGTAATCGCAGCCGCCGACTTTTCTTTTAAGTGAATTTTACAGCGGTAAGCAAATTTAAAACATACATAAAAAGGGTAAAAATAAATACTCCAACAAAATATTCGGTTCCGTTAACAAACCGAACCTTTTTCTTTTTAATGTTTTGCTTAATGGCAGTTTGGATTATTTTGGAATCTGTTATCACAGATACGGGAAATTTTTTTTCCATAAATTCCGCACAGTTGTAAAAATGACGAGTTGATCGTTAGCAGATTTGATTTTCGAAGAGTAAATACTAATACTTTGCAGTGCAATGCGAGTTGCCTGCAGATTGTCGGGATGCATTTATTTACAAATAATATGACAGTGACACCCTTAAGCTCTCCCCTTTATTTTGGTTTCTGCCACCTGCGTGTAAAGGCATCTCTAGCAATTACAAAAACCGGATTTCATATGATTCAAGTGGACTCTTGGTGATGAAGGGTATTCATTTTCACGCTAAAAACAATTTTGGTACTTTTATTGTTAATTTCACAACAATAGAATAATAACAATTTCACTGAAAGAGGGAATAATATTACTTTCAGATTTTTTTAAATAACTTGCTTACTCTCAATACTACGATTAAAAGAAATGAATGGGTACGTAAGTATTTTTCTGTTTTTAAACACAGATTTACTCTACTTCAAAGAAAAATAATAATAAAATTGTGTATGTAGATTATTTAATACGACGTAAGATGGAATTGAATTATTAAATATGTTCCTTTGATCAAAACAAAATAAGATATTTTTTACCATATTGCAAATTGAATTTGTCGAAATGGTTTTTCGAAAGTGAACTGTTTCATCTGAAATGTGTGTATTTATTTAATGTCCGAAAGGTTCGTACTTACACATGTTGTCATCCCACGTTAATAAAACCAAAAAGCCGCTGAAACAGCTTTTCGGAATGCGGACCTCCTATTACGGGTCCGGGGACACTGAAGACATTCCTTGGGATATAAAAACTGACCATTTAACGGGAATAAAGAAAGGCTTTACGATTCTTCAGGCATTAAAGTACCCTCTCAGGGCGAATCGTGAAATATTCCCTGAAAATCTATTTCGAAAGATAAAACTAAAAAAAACAAGGTTGACGAATTGCTTCCTTTAATAAATTCCAGGGTAAGTACATGTTTTTTTAAGCTTGTAGAGTGTAGGTAGGTTAGTTAGAATATAAAGATATCTAAATATAAATGTCTATTCACATCTACCAGCACTGCGCAGAGCATAACAGTACAGTACAGGCACAGCACAGACGCAAGTATTCACATTACACCGTGCAGCAAAACACAAACGCGAGTACGGCTGTCAACAGAGCATTAGCGTCCACCACAACATGTTTGAGGATTTTATAATCCTATTCATATAATAATTATTATTTTATAAACTAAATTCCCTGACCAATTCACTTAGTTATCCATATTCTCGGTTTTAGCAATGTCTGCGTCTAATGACGCCAACTGACGAAGATAGTGATGCTAACGGTATGTATTCATACGAACTGGGCATGCGCAGACGGCACAAGCAGCCACCAGCACGTCAAAATATTCTAGCCGACATTCTCGGCCGGTGCTGGCCTGCGTACACTGTAATATGAATGTTTTCACAGATAACGTAGGCAACTAATGTTGTCGTTGCTGTTCTGTACTGTTCTGCACTGCGCGATGCTGGTAGATGTGAATACGTCCGGGATTTTCTAGGATTTAAGCCGCAGAGTTCTCGGTGTTGAAATCCACGCATGAACAAATAATTTATTTTGTTTGTGGTTTTTTGTTATATACACAGGTAATGCTGTTTATTTGCTCCTCGTTTCAGAGTGGAAAATTTTCTTAATTGGGAAATATATATATTTTTATTGCTAATAGAACTCAAACGTTGCTTGAAATGCAGTTTTGTATCTGAATAGCATGGTACTTCCTAATCTTCCTCTTTTCTATCCTCCTTCCCCTCACCTACTCCTCAATGTACTCTTGCTTTAGTGATTCCAAGACGCTTACGGAATCACATAAAAAAATGTGCAGATTCTGGAATGAGATTCAGCAATATTATTATCCATCGCGCCACGGAGTAACAAAAATAAAGAAAACGAAACATTTTTCAACGTAACGACGAGTCCCAAGAAATATTATGAAGAGCGATTCAAAGACATTCAGTACTTATATTCCTACGTACAAAAAGAGCAATAACTCTGACGCTCTTTTAAAAAAAAACCAACACTTTCTGATGTGCGAGAATTTTCTAAGCATTTTCAAATTGGTTCATAATGTATTTCTCCTTGTTTTCGACATAAATCTAACATGCTTTATTTATTTTCAGATTGACAGCTACGAAACAAGCACCATGTATTTCTGGCATCTGGTAAGTTTAGACTTATTTTATACCCGATTCATAATGTAAACCTAATGATCTTTTTTTTCATTAAAAAGTATTATCATAAAAGTATGTAGTAAATATCTAGTACGGATTAGAAGAAATATTTTTTTTAACTAACTAACTAACTAACCATCACGCCGTTTCCCCGCAGGGGTAGGCAGAGAGGACGGACCGCCAAACAACTCGATCTTGGCATACACTTCTTGCTTCATTCACATTCATACAACGCCTCATATATTCTCTTCTGTTATTCCGACTTCTGACATGGCCCGATTCGAGTATTTGATTCACTTGATCGTGCCATGTCTTCCTCGGGCGTCCCCGGCTCTTCTTCCATTCACATTCGCGTCATATATTTTCCTTACACTCCTTTCTTCGTTCATTCGCTCTACATGCCCAAACCATCTAAGCGTCCCTTTCTTAATCTTGCTCACTACGCTTACATCAGCCTTGCATTCTTTACGAATCTCAACATTTTTCACTCGATCATACATGGTTTTACCACACATTCGTCTCAGAGATCTCATTTCTACAGCATTCAGTCTATTTTTTTTTCTTTATATGAATTCCGCACAAGAGTCCCAACTGCTCCCAACCGTCTGGAGCCAGTGAGACTATGGCATCCCCAATTGGGGAATGTTGTGAGGCTGAAGGTATTGGGCAGAGGAAGGCTAAATGCCATTTCAAGTAACGTTCCAATTCTTAATGGTGGTCTTTCACCAGGGCGATACTGAGAGTATCTTCCACTCTGAAACGTTCACGAATATACTATATATTGTTTTTAAATTAATTAATTGTGAAACAGCACAAATTAATTAAATTAAATTTACTTACGCACGCCGGGATTTGAACCTTCGGATTCGTAGTCGAGAGCCTTACCCCTCGACCATAGAGGCCGTCAATGGTGCGTATTATATATTCTACAGTAATTTGGTATAAGTAATTTCACGAACGATTTCTATCCCAAAACTGTGATTTGATATTACCCAAGCATGCTAAGATCCATATACACTTTGTGTTATTTGCAACAGGTGCTTAAAAAATATCTTAACCGACGACACTTCTAGTTTTCTTAAGACGTGACTTCAAAGTACCTGCCGCCTAATATTATGCAATTCAAACAGTAAGTAAACGAATAAACTAGCGTGTACAACGATGCACTGCCAGATAGCTAATTCAAATGACCTAACTCTCAAACAAATCAATGCAACTGTTCTAACAAATATTTTTCATAATTAAAGTCAAAAATTTCTTTACAATTAATTAAACTTTAATGCCGTATCACATGGGTACCCTATCTCATGAAACTTACCTCCTTCCCATCCTCCCTGTCTTTTCCAATTTACACCGAGAATGCAATACGGTTTGCCAATACCAATTACGAGAAATCCAGCAAAGTTAACTTTAATTTGGTTCCCGGATAGTCCAGTTAACTTTAACTTACCTACTTCTCCGACAGAGAAAGTTAATGAATTCGCTTAGTTAGTCAGCCAAATATACTAATGAAAATTTCTTTTGAATCTAGTGTACTTTAAAGACGTCAAATATTATCGGTATTATAATACCAGATATATTATATTGTATATTTGGTAATGTTTTTCCTTCCAAGAGTAGTAAAAGTCATCAATCTTGACGATTGCTGTCGATCAACTTCTCAATATTTTTTTTGGCTTTTGTTGAGAAATGAATTCTCAACGATTAAATATGAAGGTCGTGGTTATTATGAAAATGTTTTCTTTCCTTGGAACAAATATATCAATAACCTTCCTTTACTTAGGAAGGAGCCAATCATTGTTGCTTTTCAAAATAATGTATTTTTTTCAGATTTTCAGAATTTAATTGATTAAAACGTTTGAAGTGGTAATTTTAAATCATCTTCAACAGGTAGAATATTTTCTCTTTTTTGTAATTTACAAAAAATATATAACGATAATGATGTATCGTTGTGTTCAAGTTTAAAATTAAGAATTTAATAATATCTCTTATTATTCATCTCTCCAATAGATGTATAATTATTTGGTAGATTCGTTATTAATTAAATTAATATGAAGTATTTTGTTTACACCACTGTTTAATATACGAGAATAAATATATTTTATGATTTTTATATATTTATATATGTAAACAAAACACTTGTAATCATTCGATTTAAAAACGGTTTTTTTATAAAAACGTTAGCAGAAACCCATCTTGCAGAACTTTTTTTCTATATGTAAACTGTTTTTTTTTAAATGAATAATAACAGTTATTATTATATTTTAAAACTTAAAAAAATTGTATTAATGTACTATATTTTTTTATAGCAATTTAAAAGATGATATTTTTGATTTTGCGCTAAAGCGACATGTTCGTTTTTGCGCGTGAATATGATGGCGTTTTTGATATCATATTTTTTTTTCATATTATAATTATAACGTCCGTGACTAGTCAGTAGCGTTTTCTACATCATATTTTTTTTATAATGACGCTATAGCCAATTCTATGTTCGTTTTTTGGTCGTTTTTGAAATCAATAATAATTTTGAAGGACATTTTTAGAACGATGATCAGAACCAGAAAATAAACTTAAAATCTTATATAAATACACTTATAACGGAAGATATCCATGGTTTGTAAAAATACCCCATTATGTAATAATATGTTTAATGTAACAAGTAAATAAAAAAATAAATTAAATGGAGTTCTACAAATTAAACACAAAAACAATTAATAACAAGTAAATTCTAAATGTCTCTATTTTTTTTACAAGTAGTTGAAACCTACAAATTTCTTCGTAAATACGGTAAAAAGGTTCTTGCACCACGCAGATTTTATTTTAAAGCAGTCGTTCTAAACCAATGATATCGAACAACTACAACTACTGCACATTTCTCTAAGGCTTTTCAGACAGGACATTAGCGGCAATTGGTTTTCCTTTATGTTTAATATCGCAGTTGTGGAACCTTTTTATCAGCCTTTCTTAATTTATTTATCTTACCTCAAATCACTTACAACATTAAATATTCTAAAAGTTATATGTGTTGCTCACATGTATGTTGTTTGAATTATTTATAATAAAATATATTTTACAAACTCTCAATAAAAAAAATATTGACATACTCCGTTCGTCGGTTTATACACGATTATTGTGAAGCATTTCGTATGTCTTTTGTTGGAATAACTAATTGAAGCTTATAAACCCCATTGTAATGAATTTTTCATCATTGAAAATAATATTAACAACTCCCATATCGAAGCACGAAGCAGGGATGGATTAGGGTAGCCGTAGCTCAGTTGATATAGAGCGCAGGTCTCAGATAGGTCATGAGGTTCTGAGTTCGAATCCCAGCTGCTACCGTTATCTTTTTCTTTTCCTTGTCTTTTCGGTTTTGTTTTTCAATTTGGGAGTTGTTAATATTATCTCCAATGATTAAAAATATATTTCGTATTTCTAGTTTCGTATCCGTGAATTGGACTTTTCTTCTCGGAAATCCTCGAGTGTATGTAATGTAACGTTTTGTATGGAAACAAAGTAGAGCAAAATAAAACACGAAATAGAATATACTCGTATGCTTTTCTTCCATTAGCAGCTATCTCATTTATCCCTGTAATCGTTCTACCACAAAGGTCATTGCTGTTGAAATGTTGTGTGAACAAACTCATGGCCGTACTGCATTATAACTCCGTTCTGACTGCGAGAGACGACACATTACCTAGAAGAGGATCAAACAATAGTTGAGCATTAATGCAAATGGCCGATATATCAATACGGTCACAACTGATGTCGTCGTCCCTTTTGATTACTAAAGAAAGCATCTGTTAGTTGGGACCTGCCTCGAACGCTAGGAGTACGGTGTGTGGAGGGGGCTATTTATAAACGCCGATTCGATACAAAGCTTCGAATCAGTAATCTCCTCTTTTCAATAATATCCCAAGGGTCCAAATCCAAACCGTTCACAGAGAAATGCTATCAAAGTAACTGTCGAATTCTATCACTCCCTATTGGCCGGTTGATTAGTCAATCAAACGGCGGCTCGTCACGCTATCAGAAGCACCGGAAATACAATCAAACTAAAAGCTTTCCTGTTCAACCACTTCCGACCGCTATCCGGCCAAATTTCCTCACTTTCGTTTCCGGTTTCTGAATTGACGGTGACATGGCGAGACATTAAGGCTTTAGACCAACCCCCGTAATAGAGTTATCACCCGCCTCCTAATCTGTATTGGCATGAGTAATTAAACTGTAAATCAAGACTTTTGTTCGCTACTATATATCTATATCTTCTATAAATCTTTAACATAGAAAACCAGTACTAACTCAAGTAACCTAACTTTCAACGTACCTACGCATGATAAAATCTATCTATAATTTAAAAATAATTTTTTTTTTTTTGTAAGGGTAAACGATATTTAATACGCGCACACAGATGGCGCTAATGTAAATATTGTAGAAGAAAAAACCCTTGGCCCGTAATGCTTTTAAATATCGAGATGAATTGTTCGTTGGCGTCAAAGTTTAAATATAAAGCTCAACACAAGTTCATCAAAAATATATTCAAATACTGCATATGCTAGTGTTACAATAATAATTGTATTTTTATACATTCTTGATAAGGACTGTAGCTTTAAACCTACAACGACAATGTATTCCATTTCATCCTCCATGTTCACATGGACCCGCCACTAAACAATTTATCTAAATATTTTAAAGCATTACGTGCTAAAAGTATTTTTTCCAAAATAATCGCTCTCTGTGAGTGCGTATTATGTTCCGTTTACCCTTAAGCATTATTCCTTAATTTTTTAAATTACCTACTTAATTATGGTACGCGGTTCATTAAAATTAAAAACAAAGTTATTTTTTTTTTAATAAATTACCAATAATATTGTCTTATGTTTTTAAATATGGAGTAAATAATAATGTGTCTAGCCCAATTTTTTACAGTCAGATGAGTATTTCAAATCCCCAAAACGAATAATGCAAATTTTAAATCGAAAATACAGGGTGGCATAAAACTACCGTTATGGTTTAAATGTTTAATAACTTTTTTAATTTAATTATTATTTTTATTTTTTTCAGAATTTTTTTAATAAAACCTGGGGAATTTGGAAAATGGAACACTACACAACAGAACAGCGATCAACAATTGTTGAATTTTATTTTGAAAATCAACGGTCAATTGTTTTGACGCAGCGTGCTTATCGTCGTTTTTTTAATGTGCGTACTGGACCTTCAGCACCAACAATAAACCGCCTGGTTGCAAATTTTCGACAACATGGTACAGTAAGACACCTTCCATGTACCGGAAGACCACGTACGGTCCACACGGAAGAAAATATCCAACGTGTTGTGGATAGTGTGCAGGACAATCCAGAAACATCAACAAGAAGACGTTCGGCACAACTGGGGCTATCGCGGAGGTCCGTTCAGAGGATTTTGGCCACATTCCACATGTTCCCGTATAAGGTTCAGCTTGTGCAAGAATTGAATCCGATAGACTACCAACAACGGCTTGATTATGCTATTTCATTCCAAACCATAACCGTAGTTTCGCGCCATCCTGTAGTTGACATCAAAATCCAATTTCTGGACTCCGGAGATTGGTATAGTAAATACTTACTGTGATAAAATCATTAGAAGAAATAGCTATATCGACAAATATACAAGAAAGTACCACTAGAATTAATAACAAATTAAGAAGATGCAAAGAACATCGAAAAAAGGGTTTCAACAAGTTTCATTAATATATTTTATGGTGAAAATCATGACGATACCAAAATAAATAAAACTATTTATGTAGTCATATATATATATATATATATATATCGACTGTAAATAGACTCTTTGAGCCACAATTTTTGAAATGTTGCTTTTAAGCGGTGTCAGATAATTTTCAATTGACAATATGATAAAATTATTTTAATCGAAAGGGGGTACCTTTCATACTAAAAAGTATATCATAGTATAAATTTTTTTTGTATTATTTTTTAAAGCCATCGGCGAAAAAAGTCGAATCTCACATATCATAATATTATAAATTTAAATACAATATTTTACATAAGTTGTGGAAAAAAAAATTACCTTATGCGAAAAATAAGATTAAAAATTGTTTTCATTTTGTGGTTTAAAAGGTTTTACCTATTTACCGTTGACATCTATACAAATCGGTTCAAATGGATAAATTAGCCCAATTAATCATGAAGCCCTCCAAAAACGGATGTGTGTTTTTTTTTAATTTTCTTAGTTAAAAGGTTGAAGGCTATGGCAAACAGGCCTGGTGTGCCACGTGCCCGGTTCCCTCACCACGTGTCAATCCGCTGTCAATAAAGGTCTCCCCTGCGGCGGACCTTCGGGGGATGAAAGTGTAGGGGTTGGGAGGCTTTTTGTTACGTTTATAAATTGCTTTGTAAATCTACTCACATCTCCAGCGTTCAGAGAAAAATGTAAAATACGGGCAAAATAAAGAGGCGGTACAAAAAATCTTAAAATTTCTGTGAAAATATTTTACAATTAATAATAATAATAAGAGTAAATTTATATAGCGCAGTTTTGTGAAAGCTCACCTCAAGTGCGCTTTATACTCACTAACCTAACCTAATATAATTGTAAAATAACAGATATACTACATAGTATATCTGTTATAATAATATATATATATATATATATATACATGCAAAGTAAAACTATGACGTAAATATTCATAAGCAGGTATTATAAAATAACGATTTAGAAACTAAGGGTGTAAAATAATCAAATATAAAGTAGGTACAAATAACAACAGAGCAAGAGAATATTATATGACATTGTATACATGGTTTCTCTTATAGATACTACCCTACTTTGCCACTCTTTAAAAACAACTTTTTCATGTTGAACGATTAAAAAATACAGTAGAAATAATAATTACTACGAGTATTGTAAATACGTGTAATAGTAATAGTAAATTAAGAGTGGATTAACCGCCCTACCAATCCGAACATACATGATTCGTCCGCTATATAATCGCCCAAACGCGACAAACCGTATCCCGTTCAGGTAGAAAAAAGCTATACCCGAAATCCACAAAACATTCGTATACGTTAATATTGTTCCTGCGTCATCTCGTGTAGTATTTCGAGGTCAACCGAAGCTAACGGATGTGTTCGGGTATTTTTGTCTCTCCCATACAAGTTACGTCAGTAGTTCCTAATTCTTGAATAATAACCCAATGGACGGGCGGTTAACATACAATATGAGACAAAATAACATAATAAAAAAAATGGTTAAGAGTTATTTTGTGCAAGTCACTTTTTTATTAAAATGTGGATTTTACAAAAATAGCTCTGAACCATTCAATTGAAATTGTTTCCACAAAGTGATTTTACCTTAATTGAAGAAATAAAAAAAGGTGCTTTGAACTTAACTGTAACACCATACACACATTAGGTAAGCCATAAAAGTAAGTTAATAATTTTTAAATTATACCAAAATGGCGTATTCCCTGTGTTATTGATATCAAGAATGATGTTTCATAGTCAAATTTCTCGTAATGGAAATTACATATGGCGAGTTGAAAATAGTTTTTCAGTCATAAAAAGGTGTGTAATTTTCGTGATGCCAGAGCTCCATATTTCGGGTGATTTTTTTCCCATCATATGGATAGAGTTCTGCTTTATAGTTAAGATTAATGAAGTTCATTGAATTTATAATTTTTGCTTGCTGTCTTGAATAGGAACCTAATTTACATGAAATTCAATTATTAATTATTTTTATAGAGATATAAAATCCTTATTTTAATAATTAATCATTGTAGAAAATAATATTAACATAACCTAAAAGAAAAATGAAAACGGAAAAAACGACAGAAAATAAAAAGATTTCAGTCGCATCTGGGACCCGAACCCAGGTCCTCTGCCTATCCGGGGCAACCGCTTAACCAACATAGCTAATGAGACCAGTTCAATTTACGTAATCTTGAATTTGAGATGTGATATCGATGAAGATTACATAAATTGAACTGGTCTCATTAGCTAAGTTGGTTAAGCGGTTGCCCCGGATAAGCAGAGGCCCTGGGTTCGAGTCCCAGATGCCACTGAAACCTTTTTATTTTCTGTCGTTTTTTTCCGTTTTCATGTTTCATTTAGGTTATGTTAATATTACTTTCTACAATGATTACATGAAATTATTCGACTTTATTAACTAAATATTTATTTATTTTCAAAACGTGTGGTTTGAACCTTTTTGTAGATGGGTTGTTAGCTTTTAGTAGAGATGTGTCCCTTAGTAACAGCCATTATTGGGCCATTAAATTGTTGGCTGCAAGATGAAATGAAATATGGTTGGCGCGGAGATAAAATTAAATACCTCTCAAGATGGTCCTTCGAGATATTAATATAAAAGGTTTTTAAGATAATATGCATGTTTCGCCTTTGATGTCCTTTCACTCACTAATTATACTCTAATAAGGACTAATTTACATCACTTCGTGATCTTCCTGTAGCCTTCAGATAATTAATTTAATCTCGATATTTTTTTTGAATTGAGGCTTTATTGAAATTTCTCAGAAGAAAATAAATTGAAATAATTTTATTACTAAATGAATTAAATAATATACTTTGTATTCACCGCTTTATTAATACATAGATATCTACATATTTTGAAAGCGATGCTTTCTTCATCAGGAGTATATAGAATACTAAAAATAATAATGTCAAGTATAGACAAACTATAAAAATTAGATCACAATAATGTAAGAATATGCAAATTATATACATTATTCATTATAAAATATTCAATGTTTTATAAAAAAAAATATAATAAATTTTTATTAATTACTTACCTACTTTAATCGATTTTTGTATACTCCTGATGAAAAAAGCATCGCTTTCAAAACGTGTAGATAACTGTGTATTGAAGTCAAAGTATATTATTTAATTCATTTATTAATAATGACCCGAAAAAGTGAATACCAATCTTTTGAAGAAATTATAAATATGAATACATTTGGTATCCAATTTTTTTGTATAGAATGATTCCATAGCATAATTAAATATTGGATTTTTGTATTAATTTTAGTTCTAATTTTTTTAAAGGATACGTATAGCGGCAGAATATTTTAAATGTTTTTCGAAATAAATATTCCTGTTTTATAAAATACTCGACAGTTGACGGACTATGAGAAAAGGCATACTTACAATTATTTTTGGTATTTTGTATCGCACATGACATTAAAAATATAAATGATTGGTGATCGAAATTAAGATGAAAAGCTTGTTAGGGGAAAAGTTTTTCATAACGTGATTTTGAATCGGAAAGCTGAACAGAGGAGGTAAATAGCTGCAGACCGACCGAAGGTGAAGATGAGAATATCTCGCAGTCACTGACTTGTACAGCCATCGGCAGCATGGCGCATGCGATATGTTTTTTGCGCATTGCCATGAACAGTTGCCGAGGAATCCTTGTTTGCGCATCAGAATAATTTATGTCGTACAGTATTTTTCCCCAGCAATTCATCATTTCACAATCCATCCTTAGGATCAAAAAAAACTCGAGACGAACCCGACAGCTTGCGTATAACCACGAGCAAGTGTAGGTTTTTCCATGTGTGCACATTTACATAAATTTTCTCATGAGGTATTTTACTCCTGCAATTCATTTATTCATAAACCATCATTTGCCAGGAGTCTTCATCCGTCAAAGGTAAAAGAGCCAATAAGACTTCGTGAAAATGTTCTATACCAGTTGCCATAATTTTCTATGAAAATTCTGTCACAGCACTGACCATAGAGATATTTCATCTACTTTATGCGCGTTTGCCAGACGAAAATAATAAAATTTGTCTTCGCGGCAGACAACAGTCAGAAATCTTCGTACAAACTCGCTTCTAGAGGCGTTGTTCGGAGTTTATGACAATATTATTATCATTTTCTGTAAAATTTATATGAATATAACTTTGTTTCTTCTTTACCATGTATATTTTATGAATGTTGTAATTTGAAAAGTGACTTGGAGTATCGCACCTATCATCCTTTTATGTTTCTAAATTTATATATCCACTCCCAAAATGAATTCTATTAAATAAAATAAGAATTCAATATTCCACTTTCGTACTTCGATCGCAAAATAACAAAAAGATATAGGTTAAATTTACTTTTCATATGTACGATATTTATATTAGTACCCATATATTTATCTACACTTTTGATAATCTCTTATCGTAATGGACAGATTGCAATTTGATGTGTAAATTATTTATTTATTTGTAAGAAACAAACAGCTTTTAATACAAATTTATATACGAAGGAAGTTTGACAAAAGGTAGGCCAACAAAGTTTCTTGTGCTAACAGTGGTTAACTACAGATGTTTTATTAGAAAAAAAAGGACGGGGGGAGAGGAAGAGGAAGATGGGATCGGGACAGGAGATGATCTCGATACATTTTATACTCGTGGTCGTACGTATTACTTCGGTTCGATATTTTGAAAGATTATTGTGAAGAATGTCGATATTGTGAAATTGTGCGTTATATTGGATTATGAAATTGGAAAACAATTCTGGGTGTATTTAAGAGCTATTTCATCTGAAGGTGATCCATGCTTCTTGAGATATTAATTATTTTGGTTAAGATATTAATCTCACCCGGAAGATAAAACACATGCCTCAAATGCGTGCACTGTTAATTTTTCCGAATGTGAAGGGGTAGGATTTACAACGCATGCTTATGTTCAGAGTGGAAGATACTCTCAGTATCGCCTGGTGAAATACCACCATTCAGAATTGAAACGTTGCTTGAAATGGCTGGCCGTGTTTGGTGACCAGATCTGAATAGCAGGTATTTCCCCACCTTCCTTTTCCCCTTCTCCTTCCCCTCCCCCCCTACCATCAGCCTCTCACATTCCCAAATTGTGACTCTTGCGGTATTCGCCAAAGAAAACTACGATCATTAGGGCAGCTTCCCGACTTTCTCCTCTGTCTTTTAACTTGTGATATGTATCTTCAATTCCCAATTCGCTTCATCCAGAGAAACGAAATCATGTGAGAAAATGAAAGAAAGAAACATTAAATTTAACTCTTTCGGTAGAAATGGAATTGTTATGAAATCAGTGAAATCGAGTTATGATTCATTATGAGAATATAAATGAAACCATGAAAACTGACTAACTCTCCATCAGAGCGAAAATGTACAAAAAATAGCGTAGTTGTTATCAATGAAAAATCCCCATCCATTCGCATATTACTTCCGGAATGAAAAAAATCCAAGCGAGATAAAAACTCTGATTCGCAACGGTTCCAGTTAGCAGCGCCCCTAAATGGAATTACGGCCGTTCTGAATGAAAATCCCGTGAAAATTGTGGAAAAACAGACGTCCAGCCAGATTTGGGCGCTTGGACCAGATATGCTCCTGCCGTTGATAGCTGCGCTGTTACCTCTCTACCGGTTACATGCGTCGTTTATGTGAAAGAAAGGGAGGTTACGACGGAGCTATCAACGGTACACAGCAGGACACAGTAGCACAGTGAAACGGCCGTCTTATCTCAATTCGCGTCAAGTTTGTAGGGACGTGTCGTATCGGTGACATCTGTGGGCGAGTTTTACAACTATGTTTAAACATAAAAAAAAACTTATCTAAGCAGATATCTTTCAACCGGTTATGAGCGTTACCCGCGTTTACGCGATCTCGTACAATATTAGTGCTTATGTTCTATGATAAGTTGTGACAAGCCTTGCAGTTTTTTAAGTTTTTACCGAATTAACAGTGGCATAAACAATCATCAGAGGGGAGAATTTGTCCTTCGAATGTATTTAAAAAAAAAAGATCATTTTGTTTTGTTTCATTTCTGCTCAAAAATTCACCCGCCAGGAAGCGCCATACTAAATACCTTCTGGCAAATTAAAGGTTAATTATATTAGTAGTTTTTAAAAACAGAAATAAAAAGTAGAACACTAAAAAAAAATTAAATTTTTATTTCAGACTAGCTGATGTGTACCCGACCTTGCTCGGGTTTACATAAAGTTATGATGTTGTGAATTCTTGCTTGCCATTAGGGTGCCATAATTGATTCGACAGCGAAAGTACTATCTCTAAACAAATAAACTATTTGAAAATTTAATTTCATTCAAAACGTTTATTTTTTCAAAACATATCTAAATAATAGAGTTCTTATGGAGGTACCTACTTGTGTTTTACATTTTGAAAATGCCCTACCCAAAAAAACCTTCTTATTTTGAATATGTAATCTGTGGCTAACCAGAGTGTTATATAAAACATGGCAGGTTCAATATTTTTTCATACTAATTTTAAAACGTTATAGCAACAAACTACTTTCTAAACCTTCCTGGCACTAATAAGAACAAATTGTGCTATTTTCAGAGAAACCGGTAAAGTGATTTTAGAGAACATCGAGGACAAAGAAACAAACAAACTTACATTGATTTTTACATATATAGATTATTTTACATTTGTATTTTATATAGGTCTTGCAAAACTGAGTACATACAGTTTGTCAGAAATCTCTCATTCTTCACTATTTATTTGATTTCAATGTATATAAAACCTTATCGGTATGTTTTATTTCTAAAAAACTTTTATTTTAAACAACGCCATAACACATGGACATCCCTAACACAGTGGCCCTAAAATACGACACCATGTTAAAAAAAACGTTATTTTCGAAATCTACATAGTGGGCCTGATACATAAAAAAACTATGTAAACTCAAATCCAGTAGTGAAAATTCTACTTGGCTTATTTTTTTTTCATTTTACAGATTTTTACCTAAATCCAAACAAAAAAAATGTATGCAAAGTGTTTTTTTTTCTCAAAACCCTCCCTCCCCACCCCTCCCCTCTTAACTCCAACTGTATAACATTAAAATAACAACAAAAAACTACATTAAAATATACCGGTGATGTTGCTTAACGTTTCTCCTGTATACTATATTATAATGACAAGACATTGCCCCCCTTGGGCATTTAAATAATTCCATGACATGAATTCCAATCGATATACTTACGATCATATATAATCGATATACGATAATTGTTACTTTATCGGGACTTCCAAACACCTTTCATCATAAAATAATTTTTTCATGCTTCCGTAAAACATTAATAACACAACATTGGAGAACCTCCACCATAAAAACCTGGCCCGTGCCATTTTCATCTATAAAAACGTTTTGCGTCCCCTCACGTCCCGATTCCGTCCCTCGCCGCTCCGTTCCATTCCGCTCCGTTCCGCTCTGGCGTTCCATCGCCGCGTCCTAACGGTCCCATTCTGCTGTCACAATACGATGTTTGGGTTCCGAGTCCTAACCGGTGCGGCGCGATGTTTGGGTCCTAACCGTCGACGTACAATGCTCGACTCCTTCCGTACCAGATAATATAACACAATGGAGAAGTACTGTATCTAAAAATAACTATATGTTAGAAATAACTGCTAGAATCAAGACTTAACGCAGTTGATGAATGTTTTCGTCAACGGTTAAATAATGTAAGTATTTTCTGAAAATAACGGTTAGTCGTTGGATTCCGTTTTAACTTTTTAAAATATTGTTAAAATGTTTGTGTTAGCTGAGGGTTGCCACTTTTTTTGTTGATTTTTGTCGTTTTTAACTTAATAGCATATAAATATAAATATTAAGAGGAACGGCTGCGCGCCCTGTTATATAAAAAAAAAAAAACTAAATTTAGATTTATAATACCTACCCAAAATGAATGATTTTTTAAAATTTAAATCAATGGTGTAGTAAAGTACGAATTAAAAGTATTATATTTATCTAGTACGAATTAGAAGTATTATATTTATTTTTGATTTAAATTATGTAATTGTATATAAACCATAAGAATTAATTGTACCAGTCTGAACATACCCGTCATAGGCTAAAACCGTTCACGGTCAAAAATAAAAGTCGAATAGAGTTTAAAAAGTGTATTTAATTTAATCGAATATTATAAGCATTCGAATGTATACAAACGAATAAGTGTTAAAATAACATTATTCCTTACGTCTATGTAAGAGTTACACGTTACTATTTTCATTAGGCAAACCTAAACTATGCATTGCAATTTAAAAGTACCATATTATAATCGCTATACTATGTTTTCCGATATGTTTAGGTAACGATATTCTGCAACAAATTTATAAATTTTATATTCCCAGAAGTTGAATATTTCTGTTTACGAGTATCTAATACTTTGTCCAATTAACGCGTACGAATATTTATATTTCACATATATTATTTTAAAAAATACCGATTAAAAAATACATGATTTGATAAACTTGCCTGTTTTAACGCACGATACCCCTAAAATGCACTGTTAAAAAAATGTTGACTAATTATTGGAAAATATCTCGGTTGTGTAGTTTCCAACTCCTTTAATCTCATATATATGATAGTAAATTAACTTCTCAACAACATATCAATGATTTAGTAAGCAGAGCATACAAGCTTCTAAGCTTCGTAATTCGAAATTCTTATTTATTCACAAGACCCAAACACTGAGGTAATTATACAACATCCTAGTGTTCATCGTATTGAATTCCAATCATTTGGACCCCACGCGAACCAATTTACATTTTCCACAAGAAAGTTTTAAGTTTTTATTTTTGCGTCCCTACGCATCTTTGGGTCTGCCTTTGCTATATCCATCTTTCTATATTTTGGGTATGATCAATTACCACTCCTTAAAGACACATAGAGGTATTGCCGAACTACAACATTTGTTCTTTCACTTAACTGTAAAATATTTAACAGTGCGATTCTGGCTCAAATAAATTTCTTTGTACCAAAATCTCACTCTTGAAGACGTCACCATAAACTCTTGTACAGTTGAGCCAGCTTATTTGTGAACTCGCCTGTGAGGAGAGCTACGTACTTCCTAAATATGGTGGATCAAAAAGTCGTAAAATTTTTTTAATGCCTTATAACGCATTTACAGGGTTTTTAGTATTGCGAATACACTGCATAAACAGTACAAGTGAAGTGAATTAGATTAAAAATCTGTACTTTTATAAATATTTGTTCAAATTGAATAAATAAATAAATATACTGACCAATAAATAGAACGATCAGCGTTATTTTGAAAAAGTCATAATTAAGCATTTTCAACTGATTTGACTGACGTTTAACGAGGACCGTTCAAATATCAAAAATTAAAAAGTCGCTGATCAACGATTTGATGGAGTTTGATATACCCCAACCTTATTTTTTTAACAGTCACCCCACGTCATGAGAGATATATGTGCTCAATGAGCAAACCTCGCAAAATTATCTTTTTAATAAATAAATTAATCGAAAATGGTTTACGGGCTTTTTGTGAAAAAGCTATTCAGATATCAATTATATCCCGTCCTATTTAGACTTGATATTTTTTAAACAATTCTACTGAAAACAATTTAGAAAATCGGTAAATAAATTGATTGAATTTGTCCACAACAACGGCGTGTCGGCCGTTGAAAAATAATGTTGGCGTTATTCTCAACGTTTATTGCCAACGGTTAACTATCGTCGACGATAACAGCGTTTTTTTTTTTAATTTTCGTTAACGCTTTGTTCTACTGAATTGAGCCAACTATCTCTACACGTGTCTGAACCTGGGAATTTATAATGATACGACATGAGTAAATAATATACTTAGTTTCGTAAATTCAGACAATTTGGATTCAGCGAACGTGTCGGGTTCATCCGAATTATTTTCCGTTTGGAAAATTTTTACCCTGTTTTATGCAAATGTGGTTTTGTCCTGGGTGAATATTTATCTAGTAATGTTATTAAAGCGTGCTATTTTCAATTAAATTTTGATTGAGTGGGCGTATTTAGAATTGTATAGCTATAAGTAAGTTTCATTGCTTAATATATATATAATTTTTTTCCCCACAATAAAAAAAATAAAAAATTATTTAATTTTTAAATTTTCTTATCTAACGTGAGTACCGCCCAGAAGTCCCAGCTGCTTCCAACTGTCTGGAGCCGGTGAGACTATGACATCCCCAATTAGGATATGTTGTGAGGTTGAAGGTAGTCGGGAGGGAAAGTAGATGGGGAAGAGAAAGGTAGGGAAGTACCTGGCAACTCAGAACTAGTCACCAAACACGGCTAAAGCCATTTCAAGCAACATTTCGATTCTGAACAGTGGATTTTAACAGTGGAAAGTATCTACCACTCTAGAACGTGACGCAAATATACTATGTATTATTTTTAATGAGTAAATTGTGAAATAAAAAATAATAATTAATGACGATAAAAAGAAAACACCTGTGAATTGCGTTTAGAATACTCCAACGTTCAGTAGGCAGTACACTATATTAATTAGGAAAATAGTGTAAGGTTTCAAAAGACAGGTTTCAGAAAAAAAGGTTTTTTGTTTTTATTTTTGGGTTCTTTTTTTATTTTTTTAATTTTTTTTTTTATTATATAATTTAATATGTACTACACATATGTTATTACCTTCACAAAATAGACTACTTATTGTATATTGAGGGATAATTTTAAATATTTCCTTGTGTGCTTTTGCTAGTGGGTCTGTACAAATATTAGCTGGACTTCTCCAAAACAGTAGTCCATGTGTGATTATGGATTGAGAAATATCAAAATATATGGTCCTTAAAATTGTGCGTGGGAAGATGTTCTTAATAATTTTTAAGAGAAACTTTTTTTATTTATTTAGTTGTAATGTGGTCAGTCCAACATAGGTTCGCGTCAATTACGATTCCTAAATATTGAATTTTTTTAACATTTTCGATTTTTACGCATTGAAAAAATTGAATTTAATTGTGAACAGTTGTTCGGTTATAGACGCCAAAGAAGGCATGGCATGATTGAGTGAATCAAATACTCGAGTCGGGTCATGTCAAGAGTCAGACTAACAGAAGAGTATTTACGAGACGATATGAGTGTGAATAAAGCAAAGAGTATGTGCATAGACACAATTGTGTGGTGGTTTATCCTCTCTGCCTAACCCTGCCAAGGGAAGGCCTGATGGCAAGTTAGTTAATTAATCATAATAGTATTATGAAATGAACGCAAAGCAACAAAATATCATGTTTTTTGACGTTTATAATTCCAATAGGTGTAATTTAATTAGATGTTTTTTTCTCCGTGTGTAATTCTGCCAGTGTGCTATTGATATATGAAATTTACGCCTTTGTGATTTCATCCTTACAGTCTGTTGGACTTAGAGCGGGGTTTATATAAATTTGATATTCATCACTTGTACTTTGTTTAAACGCGAAGCCGAAGTTGTAATGAGCTGAGGTTACCGGTAATTATTATTAATAATCGCATTTAAACTTGAGCTGCCTTACAAATTTATAATGAAATTGATCCGAAAATAAAACGGGAGAAGGCGTAATTTTTAAAATGAACTAATTTTGTAGTGGATTTATATTTTCATTATTAGGAAATCTTTTCTTTCTTGTTAGGGTTGTGGGGTAGAAAAGTTTTAGGGGTTTGAATAGATATTTTATTATACCTGCTTAGCGCAGTTTGTCTGAGTTTAGATTTTTTTGTAAATAGTATTTAGCAATTAGCGTAAAAGGTCAGCACTCAAAAATGGCTCAAAACACCACTCTGCAGGGTGCTAACTTAAGCAAAACGACAAATGATTTACTTGTAATTTTTATACGGGTTGTTAGAAAAATGTATGATGTTTCAATAGACAAAAATTCTCAACTAAATTCTTTAAATTCTATGAAATATATCCCAAACCAGTGAAAGCAATTTTGAACGTTTTATCTAAAACTCCAGTACAAAAGACAAACATCCTCAAGCTGTAATCTTTTATATTGCTTGTGAAATGCATACTGAAATCACTGGTTTTCAAAATTCACCTGTTTTCAGACATTTTCGTATGTATTTCATAGAATTTAGAAGATTCCAGTTTGAGGATTATTAGACATATAGATAGTTTATTTATATTAACATTCTATAACATTTTATATTGTGTACATTATGTTTTTGACATTAGCAAGTTTCACAAATAATGTTATTTTACAATTTCTTCAAACGATTGGTATTCACTTTGTGGCGTCATTATTAATAAATGAATTAAAAAATATACTTCGTATTCACCACCTTATAAATATAAATTTATATCTACATGTTTCGAAAGCGATGCTTTAAAAGCAATTTTTTTTTAATGCTTTGAAGGTGCTACAATTGGATTTATCTTTTAATTTACATCCTATTGAATGTAACTTGTTCGATGATCACGTTAGGTTTATTTCGAATATAGCTTTTAATAAGAAAGCACATTAGATTATTTAAAGATATTTTACGAATTCTGCTGAAATTTTCCAGATTTTAGACGTTATGGCAATTAGACAACTTTTTGTTAAATTTGCAATTCTTCATCTCTTCAAATCTAATCTTCATATTCCCCTACAATCCCAATCAATTATTTTAACAAGATCTTCAACAAACTACACCCTTAACATCTCATTAAAATATACCACCCACGGCCAAAGACATTTTAAATATTACGGAATTAAACTATATAAACACATGCCGTACATCTTTAAAACAAATAACAGAGAATACGCCAACACATTTAATAAAACTTGATTCCTCGATCTGGATAAAAACAAAAGGAACAGATTTTTTCCATAACTTAATTACACTAAACCAAACATAACAATTTATTTGCTTTTTTTACAATACTATTATTTTATTTTTCTGTTATTGTTTAACGTAATTATAAAAATATTTCATTTCTCGTTATATCATTTTAAATAATATAACGAGACTGTATAAAATCTAGGGAGTTTATCGCATTTTTGCTCAATTTTACGTATTCATTCATAAATCGCGCGCGATTTCTAGCAAACCTTCTATTATTCTGACGCTTGACAACCTCGACCCGACCATATTATTTAGTTTTTACATTTGATTCCCTTGATCATGCGGTGTATTTATTCCCCTGGGGTCCCCGACTTCTTTTACCATACGCTATCGCTTCGTATTTTCTCATTATACTCCAATAATTCATGTTAAAACGATCGTAAATTCAAAACTTAAAACTCCCCTCTTATAAATTATAAAGCAAGGTATTACTATAAGTCGTAATTTGATAAATCGTAAGATGACTGTTTTAATAAGTTAAGGTGGATAACATGTTATTCTGAGATTATTTATGTTTTTGTTATGTGTGTGTGCATTTTATTTGAAATGAACATCGTTAAACGAACGTCATGATTACCATTTTTAGATACTACCGCCATATTCATCGTTTCACTGGCTTTGGATTATGGCTGAATTGAAGTATTGTAATACCGCAAGGTATCTGATATATCGATACTGTCTCCTTAGATATTATCGTTCTAAGTGTTCCGAGTGTGCAAGTGATATTTTGGTATCCACATCTACCGAATACTAATTTGGTATTATTAGATTTTTGTCTGTTTTTATTTTTTCCACAAACCTTACGTTTCTTTTCATATCTTGAATACTATTACTATTTATAAGTTACTAAATTTACACGACTTATTCATTTTTTTAATTATTATTTTTTTTTTTTTATTTGAATACCGCACAAGAGTCCCAACTGCTCCCAACCGTCTAGAGTCAGTGAGACTATTGCATTCCCAATTGGGGATCGTTGTGAGGCAGAAGGTATTGGGGAAGGGAAGGAGAAGGGGAAGAGGAAGGTAGGGAAATAGGGAAATTCATATTTTCCTGGTACTTTACAACAATGTTTTAAGCGAAAATCCTCCACCAAATGCAAGAACCTTGTTTCTTTATGGTGAGGAACAGCTATATTATATTTTTGTTACGCTATATGAATCATGTTTTATTTATATACTTACTGTAAATTCATATTAATAAAATTAAATAAACGTAAATAATCTAAACTAATTTTATAACTTTATTTGTTAGAAACATTGAAAAAGGTTACAGCTTTGTTGAGCCAGTATTTCAGTTGATTTTTAAGCTCGGCTTAAGGGATATTTACGTTCGTCAAGTTGTTACCGGGTAGAATTTTTGACAACCTAATACGACTCATAATATTCCCGAGTATACTGAAAAAACTGGCCGTAAGTCAAGACATATCTGCTGAACAGACACAGTAGGCTGTGTGTAGTTTTTCAAGTTCAGGTATGAATTATTGTGAAATGAATTTTCTTCTGATGATATTTATGACCAACTGAATAAATGTGAGTACAAGTTCCTTTCTAAATTCAAGGAAAATTTTCCTATAAGTTCTTCTTACGATTCGTTTTTCTTCGGGTAGGCACAGCTTTTGAACCTTTGTAAACTGCACGCCACTTCTGCTAAACTAAGAAACTATCTGGTATTTTCCCGGATGAGATTTTAGTACCTGGCCCGCTGGAAGCTTGGTAACAAATAAAATATTCACGTAACTCGTGATATACTCGTTGCCAAGTCATTTCGCAGATTGCTCTTATGTTTGGAAACTGAAAAACAGGTTCTAGCAGATTTGAATGTTTTCCCTCAAAGGCCTTGCGATTCGAGCCAAGTATCGAAGGCTGTTTATCAAAGCCTCGTTCTTTAGTGTATTGGTTATTTTTTCAGGAATATGAGATGAATCTATTGTTTGTATTGAGTGGATCGATTTCTTACTTGGATTATGTACTTGTAGATGACCGTGAATTCATCCTTTACATATAGGAATTTCCTATATGATTCTTCTGATTTTCGAGTTTCGATATTTCGTTTTTTTTTAAATTAATTTTTATTCAAGTTATTTTTTTACAATTGCATTGTACATAAGTCTTACAAAAATGAGTATATTCAGTTAGAATGCAAGAAATCTCTCATTTTTAACATAATAATAATAATGATAATTGGATTACTTGTATATCGCCGTTTTTGTGAAAAATCATCTCAAGGGCGCTGTACAAATTTTAATTCCTATTCTTTATCTAATTATGCACAAACAGATACAGAAAAACATACTTACCTGGCAGGTTGCTTCACATGAACACAATTTTATTAGAAAATTTAAGTATAGAGATGATATTTTTACAGTTGCTATTTCATCCTCCTTTTCCATTTTTCTATTGATGTTACATTTATTAGAAGATTGGTGGCACAAGAAGAGTTGGCATTTATTTTAATTACTTTTAATTTTTAGGACTGGAAAATGTTTATAAAATGACCTTAAAAAGCGTAAGCGCTTCTAATGGATATTACCATTTTTTATTTATTTTGTACACTTTAAGTTATTTACAGCGTTGCGGGCTGTGGACGCATTTGCGCACCGATGCGTGAATTTTTTTAACCTTTTTCTATAAGTGACTTTAGGTGATCACCGACCGGCTAGCCTAGCTATGCAATTTACGGGTGAATTTCGTCAATTTATGGATATGATTGTCTGAAAAGATGAGTTTTAGCATATTTATATGATTTCAATGTAAAAATTATTAGTAGATTTTATTTCTAAAAACTTAACATTTAATTTAAATGAAAAAAAAATTTGTTTTAAATCACTTTATTTTCTTTATATTTAAGCAGATTGGCCGATAATTTGTGAAATCTTTGTTATTTCCTGATTTATACACAGGTCTGATGGTGGATATTTTCAAATCGACAGGTAGTACACCTTTATTTACAAAGAGGTTAATTAGTGAGTTTGTATATTTGGAAAGTATGTTCACGAGAGATGGAAAGACTGATAGGGGTATTGAAAGAAGGGCGAATGCAGGAAACTCCATTAACGGAGGACTGAACGCGGTTGGCGCTAACAAAAAGTTGTCCAAAGAAACGAAGCTAGCAGTCCACAATCGAGTGCTGATACCAACCCTGATATATGGCAGTGAGACATGGAATTGTCAGAGGAAGGATGAAAGTAAACTGAATACCGTAGAAATGAAATCTCTGAGGCGAAGGTGTGGTAAAACCATGTATGATCGTGTGAAAAATATTGAGAGTCGTGAAGAATGCAAGGCTGATGTAAGCGTAATAAGCAAGATAAAGATAGGGACGCTTAGATGGTTTGGGTATGTAGAGCGAATGAACGAAGAAAGGAGTGTAAGGAGAATATATGACGCGAATGTTAATAGAAGAAGAAGCAGGGGACGCCCGTGAAAGACATGACACGATTAAGTGAACGAAATACTTGAGTCGGGCCATGTTAGAAGTCGGAATAATAAAAGAGAATATATGAGACGATGTATGAATGTGAACGAAGCAAGAAGTGTATGCCAAGATCGAGTTGTTTGGCGGTTCGTCCTCTCTGCCTACCCCTGCGGGGAAACGGCTTGATGGTTAGTTAGTTAATTAGTTAGTTAGGTTAATTAATTTTGCTGACACCTGGACTTATTTTGTCAGCAATTATCTTAACATCTTTAAGTCTTATTTGATCATTTCCTTCTACTACTTTTTAACATCCGTATCATTAATTATTTTTTTAACATCTATGTATGATCCAGGTCTAATTATTATCGACACAGTAACGAGAGTTATATACAATATATGGCAAGATTTAAAAGTTTAGTCCCACAATTTTATCGAATATTTATAATTTCATTCACAAAAATTTAGGCAAATTTGTTTCATAATGATTTATTGTCTCCAGGGCTACCCATGTGTTGAATAATAGTTTTGTCTAAATTTTGTTTACGTTTTCCTATTCAATTGTTAATTTCGTCCCAGAGTTTCCTCGGTTTACCGTTTAGTTTATGTATAATTAACTGTAAATCCAGTTTTATTAAATAATAACAAACATAATTATTCGGTTGCTACAGATTTAGCCCAAGGTTGTAAGTCTTGGACTTGTGTGGATGATTTGAATAAACCGAGAATATGAGTGCAGATGAGTTATGAACTCGTTAGATAAAAGACTTGTTTTTTGACACTGAATATATTTATTTAAGCAATATATTAAATACTCTACTGAGAATTTCGTGAGAAAAAGAAGGTAGTGTATTTTTGCGAATATTATTTACAGGTTGACATCACTAGAAACTATGGAGAAGTACAAAACATGACTTGCATTTAAGGTGAATTGTCTATATTTCTGGCTGCGTTTGCTGAGTTAATAACTAATGATCTATTATAATGGTGCAGCCACACGCTAAAATAAATTAAAATGATTAAATCATAAAATAACATTGAATGAAATATATTAATATTTTAACTAATAATCTTGCTGTGATACTAAATAATAAAGTTCAGGCTGATCTAAATAATTTCCGTTGTATTAATATTTGAGAATATTAATGGGAGATCGGTTTTTAGTAAGAATTATAAGCATTCTAAAATCAAGGCCCTTTCTTGAATTTTTCTATTCGTCAAAAGCTTTTCTTTATTAGCTAATTAAAAGAAAAAGTTTAATGAACAAAATACAGTTTAGATAAACTTAGAATTTTTCTATAAAAGTCGCTGGAATCATTTAAATAATCGGAGTGCTATTGTCTTGTCCAGGCTGTCGCCCAGTGGCAGGGCGCGTCCCTACATCGTAGATGGAGAATTTCCCTCAGGCCACTGTAGCATAAGTTCTAAATATGTTATTTTACTTCCGTTTTATTTTTATTTGTAATAATAATAATAATAATAAATGGATTATTTTTATACCGCCGTTTTCGTGAGAAAATTACCCCAAAGGCGCTTTATTTATTTTTTATATTCTTTTTTTACATCTTGTGATTTTTTATTATTTTTTTAATGTATTATTTTTATATGGCAGACAGAGTATTGCACTCACCGCTTTGTTCTGCTGAAATAAAGACATTATTATTATTACAAAATTGGCGATTCTCCTCCTATTCTCCTCATCTTTGTGGGACAGTTTGGCATATTATCGGCGTTTCATCATAAAAAAACTTCTTTAATAATGGAACTACTATTAAAAATCAGCTTAACCTTTACGTACCTGAAGGTAAAAAATACCAACCGATTTGGGGGGGGGGGGGGTCACTAAAGTCCCCCATAAAATCGCGTAGTAACTCTAAATATTATTTTTGCCCTTCCCAGGAACTCAGATATTAGTTACTACCGTTTTAACCAGACATCACCCATCTTCGGCCAGTAATCAATCATTAAATAATTTAGACTTTTTACGAGCCCACTCGGGGCTTGTTTGCAACCAGGACATTTTATTAAAGTAATGGCGATGTGAACGGTAAGACGGAAACGAGATAGTCGGGCATTGTGGGGGAGGGGGCGGAGGGGGAGCAATTTTAACCGAATTCGATGGATATTATTTAATATATTAAAAAAATTGTAACTGGATATTTTTTTTTTAAATGCTGTTCGATAACTGAATAGTTTTTCCAGAACTACCTAAATTATGTGATATAAAAAATAACTTAAATACCGCACAAAACTCCCATTCGGGGTGATTGTATTACCCCTTTGGGAACGGGAGTGTTAATATCTTTTTGCTTTTAATCTAATGGGTTTTAAAGTCGTGAAAACTAAAAACTGCCATAACATTAGAAGCAAAGCACTATAAAAAATATTGATGAGTTTGTATATTCGACGATCTGTTCCAACACCCCACAAAAGTTCAAAAGCTCACCGATGCCTTAAATTTCAGCAGTTTTCTTGCAGAGACGAAAGCACTGGTAGGTAGTATTTTTCACGCATTTTCTTTCAGCGCCTGATGAATGGGCCAGGTGCTCGCGGTCGGGGGTGGTCAAAGACGGATAAATCACCCCGGAGCAATGAAAGCCTGCTTGAGAGGTCGCATTAATAACTATTGTATATGGCATACCAGCTACTTACTTCATCGATTGGCTCTGTGATGCCGCCCCTAAATTTCGTCATTATAAAAGTAGCAGATGTGTTCTAAAAGGTTAGTCGAGAGAGTCACCTTTCTATTACGTATTGAAAAAGTGTTTATATAAAAAAATAGTTTTATTTAACATACGTTTTCAATTCCCGAAGTTATGTCTGAATAAGTGAAAACGTATTAAGGTAATTGTCGTTTTTACTTGGGAGTCGGGAATTTGTGGGTTGGTTTCCCGCAGTAGCTCGAAAACATGTAGTTCTTGTTCTTACTTTTTATATGCTTGACTTCCTTTGCAGAACTTTAATAGATTTCAAGTCTTTAGATTTTTTTTTTTACATTAATACCGCACAAGAGTGTCAACTGCTCCCAACCATCTGGAGCCAGTGAGACTATGGCATCCCCAATTGGGGAATGTTGTGAGGCTTAATGTATTGGGGAGGGGAAGGAGAAGGGGTAGAGGAAGGTGGGAAAATACCTGGCTATTCAGATCTGGTCACCAAACACGGCTGAAGCCATTTCAAGCAACGTTTCAATTCTGAATGGTGGTCTTTCACCAGAGCGATACTGAAAGTATCTTCCAGTCTGGAACGTGCGCAAATATACCATATATTATTTTTATCTTAATTAATTGTGAAACAGCACAAATTAATTAAATAAAATTTACTTGCGTACGCCGGGATTTGAACCCGCGACCTTCGGATACGTAGTCGAGAGCCTTACCCCTCGACCATGGAGGCCGTCAAAATATATAAGAATGATCTACACTTCATTAGTTAGAAGTCAAGCGGAGTATAATACACCTATTTGGTCCCCTTTCTACAAAGCACGCTCTCACAATATAGAACGGGTTCAGCAAAAAGTTCTTAGGTATATAAATTTTTAAATCAAAATTACCATTGAAAATATTATTTATGTAAGTCTGATGTCAGACCTAGTTGTATATCGTGTTGTAATTTTTTTTTGTAGAGTGCCAGGGAACATTTCCTCCTCTTGCTCTGTCAACTGTGGTTAGAAGTGCATAAACGTGGAGTTAATCTTCTCTACCCAGTGAGCAGGCTGCCTATTGCTACTGTAGGGCTTTTATTTATTTTTATTTCAAAGAATTGGAAACTGTGTTTTATGTGCTAGCAGCACTTGGTGATAGCAATCTTTTATTTAAGCCCGATCACTAGGATAATGGAGGGTATAAAATGGAATTTGGGGGAAGGGGGTCGATGTTGCGGGTCCAGCGGCCGGGTTGGGAGGATTCGAGTTCGGTTCTAATTTGGAGTAAAATGTTTCGGGTAAATCTATTACATGTTTTCGGAGTGGAGGAAAAACCTAGTTATATTATATAGAATCATTAAAAACCTATTGGACAGCCCTGCCATCCGCGCCACTATTAATTTAAATGTACCGACGAGGAACACAAGACAAACTGTAACATTTTTTTGCAACACTTACACAACCAACTATCAGTCTCATTCATTAACTAATAGGATGCATGATCTGGGCAACAGGTATAAAGGTGTTGTTGATATATTTGATGACTCCATTTATACAGTAAAGCGTCATCTATACCAGCACTTTGATGAATCCTATATGTTATATTGTATATTAGATAATGCAGCGGTAATAATTTGTGTTATAATATTGTTTTACTTTTCTATATTATGTCACTGTTAAACATTTGAAAAAGATTGTTCATTACTGTATGGTTTAGGGTATCTATGTATTTGTAATGTTCGTTAGCTCTTTATATTATGTTCTGAAATACATGTAAAAGTCCAGATGGGCATATAATCAAATAAATAAATAAATTAATGTGGATATATTTTATAATTTTTCCTTTAAAATAAAATAAAAAAGTATTTATGCAACCTTCGTGGATTTTCATGTTTAACCGAAACCGATTGGTTTACATATCTTACAAAATGGTGTTTAAACAACAACAAAAAGTATATACATATTATTTCTCCATTTTTGGCTAATATTAGGCTGATGAAAATAGGAGAGAGACAGGCGAAGAGGCAGAGGAAGGTTAGGAAGTGGGTTTCTACATGACAGCCTCCGTCGTTGAGTGATTACCATCCTCGGCTATGAATCCGAAGGTCACGGATTTAAATTTTAAAGTTAATTTTTTTTTTGTTATTTCACATCGTCATTAAAAATAATACATAGTATATTTGCAGCACGACCCACGTTGTTAAATACATTCAGAATCGCTCTGGTGAAAGACCACCGTTAAGAATCGATGCGTTGTTTGAAATGGCTTTAGCTGCGTTCGGTAAACAAATCAAAACATCCAGGTACTTTATCACTTTCCTCTCCTAACTAACCCCATTTGGAGATGCCATAGTCTCACTGGTTACAGATGGTTGAGAGCAGTTGCGACACTTGTGCGGTATTCATATCCAGAAGTTTGTCATAAAACATAGTTAAACACAATTGATGAGATGCAATAGCACCTACCTATCTTCTGTTATGAAGAAAAATAAAATTTAAAAGTAATCTTTTGAAAAAAGATGATGTATTTTTTTCCAAATTTTATTTACGTTCATCGGAATTTAATCCTGAAGAACTTTCAGCACCGCCACGCAGGTCGTCATGATATTTGTGTTGATGCGTGTACGCCAATTCTGTATAAAAATGCTCCACAATTATTAATTAATATTGTTTCAGATAACCCTTCATATTTTTAGTTGATAAATAATTTCTAAGAGAATTATTAAGTTTGAAAAAGAAACAACATAAAACTGTCCTTTTTCAAAGCAAGAAAAATAAGAGAGAAATAAAATAAATAAATACGTCTTTCATCGATACGAGGCAATGTATTATTCCTTTGCAAAGTTTCGCCTTGTTTAAAGTATCAAATTCCCAATTCCAATAGCAAAGTGACACTCAGTCCTCGATTCCTCGATATCAATATTAAGTGAATTGAATATTTTGTTTCGACGTACGCGAATAGTCACTTTCCAAAGGCGGTTTTTGTTTTACGTGTTACTCGTTTTTGCTTCGTTAAGTAGCGTGCGCGATCTTTTCCTACTCAAATGTAAAGTATCATTGTCTCTATGTATAATTTATGAATATTTCAGACTGTCAACATTTTTATTATTGATATCTTCATTCGCGTTTACATGGAGTAAGTGGCTATATCTTTTATAAATAAAATCGTACTACAAATATATAAAATAAAAAACTAAAATTCCAACGAAGCAATATAAGGTCAAAACGACTGTATCGAACGTGTCTACAGAGTGGATTAATTATAACAGATAAAACATATTTCTTATAACTAAATATAAATTATTGCACAACACGTGCAATAACCAAGCCGAGAGCTGATATTTCACAACACCGAGCCTAGAGCTTATATTGCACCACAAATGCAATAGCAAATCACGATTGTGATACAAATGCAATACGGAGCCGAGATTTCACAACACGTGCACACAATGTTCGGCCGCTCCGGGTGCCCTATAAGAAGCATACACACAGCGGTATGTGCCTTATTTCCACTTCAACCGCAGAATGGAAAAGATGCAGTCGCTTGGATACCTCTACCTGCCGCTACCAGACAAGAACAGTCTTCTACGTCCAGAAACCGCGGATGTCACCCGTTAACTCAGCGACCGACCATACTGGCTGTTGCTATAACTCAAGTACGCTCGGAGTGACAACATCTCCACTAAGAAACTACCAAACGCCTTTCTCAAGAGGATTCGCAAATCACAATAGTCATGCGTCACTGTGCCAGTGCCTAAATATTTACACTATTTTTATTGTGCGGATCTTACACGTCTCGTACAATGACACTAGGTCCAAGAAAATAACAAAACTACAGTATGCAAGTATTTACCTTAACCCTTTGACTCACGGATTAATTCAAATTAACACAAACTTTGTGATTTATTCTTCCGTAACTGAGATTTTAATAGTATAAAGTTTTTGCTTTCTAAAAGTTTTTTTTTATATGAATACCGCACAAGAGTCCCAACTGCTCCCAACCGTCTAGAGCCAGTGAGACTATGGCATTCCCAATTTGAGAATGTTGTGAGGCTCAAGGTATTGGGGAGGGGATGGAGAAGGGGACGAGGAAGGTGGGAAAATACCTGGCTATTCAGATCTAGTCACCAAACACGGCTAAAAGCCATTTCAAGCAACGTTTCAATTCTTAATGGTAGTCTTTCACCAGGGCGATACAGAGAGTATCTTCCACTCTGGAACGTGCGCAAATATACATATTATTAAGTAAATAATTGTGAAACAGCACAAATTAATTAAATAAAATTTTCTTGCGCACGCCGGGATTTTAACCCGCGACCTTCGGATTCGTAGTCGAGAGCCTTTTTCCTCGACCATGGAGGACGTCAAGTTGAGAATCTTCTTAGATTGCAAGCACAAATACCGCAAATACAGTGACAGCTCCTCTTTCGGCGACCATGCTCGGTCTGGGATCCATTAGTTTTTTAGTTTTATTTTTATTTACCTTTATAGTAGCTGAAGTACCCGGCATTTCCCGAGGGGTTATGAATGATTTGGAGTAAAGTTTTGAGATTGTGATTTGTTACACCTGCCCTTAACCCTACTCAATAATTTTGCTTTTATTTTGAACGTCGGATGGGGAAAATTTCCAAAAAAAATAAGTACTTAAATTCTGCTTTAAGCGATGAGAAAGGGGGATGGGTATGGGTTTTCGAAATCTCATGTAGACAGTGACTTTCCTAATGTTTTGAAGGTCTAGTGTACAAAATTTCATAAATCTAACTAACCATCACGCCGTTTCGCCGCAGGGGCAGGCAGAGAGGACGGACCGCCAAACAACTCGTTCCTGGCATACACTTCTTGCTTCATTCACATTCATACATCGTCTCATACATTCTCTTCTATTATTCCGACTTTTGACATGGCCCGACTCAAGTATTTGATTCACTTGATCCTGCCATGCCCGACTCAAATACTTGATTCACTTGATCGTGCCATGTCTTCCTCGGACGTCCCCGGCTTCTTCTTCCATCCACATTCGCGTCATACATTCTTCTTACACTCCTTTCTTCGTTCATTCGCTCCACATGCCCAAACCATCTAAGCGTCCCTTTCTTAATTACTCACTTACTCATTACGCTTAGATCAGCCTTTCATTCTTTACGAATTTCATAATAATCTCATAATAAAAATCTTTATTTTTATATTAAGCAAACCAGCCAACAGATACATTGCGTGTTTTTCCTTATTTATTAATAATAGCCCACTGAGGCATAAAAATAATTCAATAGTTTTACTATTAAACAAACAAATAAAATTATATACCATTTTTTCTAATGCGTTATCAAGGATAAAATGTTATTTATATCCGGAAACAATAATGCGTTTCTCAAAGGGTTAAGAAGCAACTGTGTGTTTATTGAATCTCTTCCGAAATTTATGACAAATAAGTTTTTTCTGTTCTGTTTGAATTCATAGTATTATTTTTATTTTATAATTTGCACGATTGCTACATTGTGTAACAGAGTGTCATTATATCGGGTTTCTTACTGGCTCAAATATTACACCTATCCTATTTCTATACCCACCTTATTAAAACTATAATGTAACTGTATTAACTTTATGTAAATAAATGAACTCCATGTATATTAAATCTAATATCTTGAAACATAGCCAAGATCACCCTTAATAGACGAAAGCAAAAAATTATAAAACGCTTAAGATTAGGTAAGAAGTTTAGAGGAGCAAATTTAATTGAATTTTGCAGAAACTACGTAACGATGACGTGAACTTAAATGTGAATAATGCACGTTTGTAATTTATTAATCAAGGTCATAATATAATTCATTGAAAATGTTTTAATTTTTCTAGAACATAGATATGTTCATATAAACAACATAAATATTATGTATATATATATATATTATATTCACCATGATTTGAAATGGCTTTAGCTTTATTTATTTACTAGATCCGAATAGCCAATATTCCCAAACTTCCTCTTCCAAGGTAGTGGAGATGGGAAGGAGAAGGGGAAGAGGAAGGTTGGGAAATTTTTATGTGAACGCTGCACAAGAGTCCCAACTGCTCCCAACCGTCTGACTAGTGAGACTATGAGCCAGTGAGACTATGCCATCACCAATTGAGGAATGTTGTGAGGCTGAAGGTAGTGGAGAAGAAGTGGGAAAGAGAAGGGGTAGAGGAAGGTGGGGAAATTCTGCTGTATTCACAATTTAAGAAAATTGAATAAGGGTTGCTTTATTCACAATTCAATAAAATCGAAACTTTGCTTGAAATATCTGTAGCTTTGTTTATTGACATACGGCGAAAATGTCCAAATTTTTAGCGAAAAAAACTTATTCTTTAAAATACATTCTGATGCTAATGAAACGCCTTTAGTGGTGTTCAAACACGTATTACTTACGTTTTAGTGTGTATTTTATTGAATTTAAAAGATGACAGTTTAAAAAATGTAAGCATTTTCCCGCTAGGTAGAGGCAAATAATTTTAAGGAAATTCTTGCTTTTGTAGTAGTGCACACCTATAGTGATTGAAATTGATTCGAAATTGCTCGAAACACCCGCCCGCAATCCCCCCCTTACCCCGCAGTACATGATAAGCAAAAATGTCTTCAAACAAAATTGAACAAGCAAAAATGTCTTTAAAATGATTCTACTGTACCCGTGTAGAATTTACAGAAAAATCAGTTTTCAGTATTTCTTGTATTAAGTGGAATTAAGAGCCATTGTTGAGTTCTGATCCAAATAAAAAAAAAACGTCCACAAATCATTCGTGATTATCAAAAAAAAAACAATAATAAAACCAGCAATCACGACGGTTATCGCTGTATAAAGTAACATGTCCTCTAATCTGCCTAAATGCCCGAAAGGACCCAAATTAATGGAATAGATAGGATATGCTTTCAGGCATTTTCAGTTTATTTTCAGGCACGTCAAATCAATTATTCCGGCACGGGCCTAATTGCTCCGTTGTAAAAACACAATCGGGAACAAAAGAAATACACAAACATTCCAATTTATTTTTCGAATGAAAAATGCTCCCACCAGATTGCGCGTTTCCAATACAGATATAATACACCAACGAGAGAAATTTAGAGGATGCAGGCCAATTTTGAATCAAACGAAAGTAAAAGCGTTGTGAAAAGGATCAAAGGGGACGCTTAGAAGGTTTTGTACACGTGGAGCAACGTGGAGTGCCGGAAGAATATCTGGCGCGAAAGTAAATCATCGAAGGAGTCGAGAACGCTCGAGGAAGACATGGCACGACCAAGTGAATCAACTAATAGTCAGGCCATGTCAAGAATCAGATTTTTTATTTTTTTTAAAGAGTTACAGAAGAGTATGTATGAGACGGAGTTGTGTGGCGGTCTATACTGTCTGCATACCTTTGTTGGGAAACGGCGTGATGGTAAGTTAGCCAGTTAGTTACAAAGTAAATTATTCTTCTTACCTGAAGTTGGTTATCTATATCCTGCAGATTGCAACCCGGAATAACTCAATGGAACTGCAACCAGTAACATAGGTTTCGAAGCCATAAAGTGCGGCGTCTTCCTCTACTACGTCTCATATCAATTTTCTATAACTTTATCATTTGGGTAATTTTATATTTATCGGTTCTCATAGCGTGACCAAGGTATTGGGGTTCTCCTCTTTTTGTATCTAGTATAGTTTCACAAATTGATGGAGAGAAAACATGTTACTAATAATGTGAAGTAAAACGATGTAATACTTTTCCATCATTTTTTAAATCTCTTATTGAAACGACGAAGTTTGTATAAACCTTCATTTTTGGTTCTGTGTTAGAAGAGAATTCAATTATTTTTCGATCAGTCCCTTTCAAAAAGCAGTTCTGTTTACTTATTATGTTTTTTTTTTCATTTGTGTTATTTTTTATTATAAAATAAATCTTTTTACGTAAATTTGATTCCTAAATTGGAATACTGAACATACTCGTATAATTATATCATACTGTAAGGCTCTCGACTACGAATCCGAAGGTCGCGGGTTCAAATCCCGGCGTGCGCAAGTAATTTTTATTTAATTAATTTGTGTTGTTTCACAATAAATTCATTTAAAAATAATATATAGTATATTTGCGTACGTTCCAGAGTGGAAGATACTCTCAGTATCGCCCTGGTGAAAGACCACCATTCAGAATTGAAACGTTGCTTGAAATGGCTTTTAGCCGTGTTTGGTGACCAGATCTGAATAGCCAGGTATTTCCCCTTTTCCCCACCTTCATTTCCCCCTTCTCCTTCCCCTCCCCAATACCTTCAGCCTCACTACATTCCCCAATTGGGAATGCCATAGTCTCACTGGCTCCGGACGGTTGGGAGCAGTTGGGACTCTTGTGCGGTATTCATATAAAAAAAAATTAAAATACTGAAAATTTGTAACAAATTTGATATCTTTGAAGTGTTTTTTGATATTTGTTGGAAATAACTTATTGAAGCTTATTTTGTAATATATTTTTTAATCATTGAAGATAATATTAACAACTCCCAAATCGAAACACAAAAGCGAAAACCTTATTTTGCACCTACCAAAGCAAACCACTTTTTACAATTACAAAGGTAAATATTTGTTGTATGGAAATCGAACATGAATTAATTTATTTGAAAAAAAACAAAAAAACAAAGCGTTTTTTTTGGTTTGCTTTGAAAATATATTCTAACAACGGTAGCCGTGGGTGTATGACGCTGAATATTCAAAATAATTTCCTGAAAAATTACATGAATTGAAGTATAATTCAAATGCTTCCGAATGCAGTCCATTTATTTTTTGAAAACTCCGTATTTTTTGGAAATACGTATATATTTTCCGATTTTTCGATTTTAAGGCGTAAATTTTAATTAGATTTTTTTTAAACAGTTTTTAAAGCATTCATTAATTTTTAAAGTTTTTCGCAACAGTCATAGAATAATTTTAATCATTCACAAATATTTTTTCCATGGCTTGTTAAATGGTTATATTTGGGGAAATAACTAGTAATTTTAAATTTTAAAAAAACTCCTTGTAGAAAATGTCAACAAATGTCTATAAATAAAAATCCGATAGGTAATTCGACAGAATCTTGTAGTTCGTCAAAATGGGAATTAAGGATTGATTGACAGAGAAAGATTATATTGACAGTTCTTAGAAGTCAAAGTATGATACCGATAAAAATGATGGAATAGATTGGATTGGCCGTAGCTCAGTTAGCATAGACCATGAGGTCCTGGGTTCAAATCCAACTTTCTACCGTTATATTTTTCTTTTTCATGTCTTTTCGGTTTCATGTTCCGATTTGGGAGTTGTTAACGTTACCTTCAATGATTCAATTTTTTTATAGTCGATCCTAAAAATTTTTTTTTGTATGTTACAATGCAAGAGTCCTTATTTCATGGAGCCGGTGGAACCATAGCATTCCCAGATCGGCTGGTATTGTGAAGCCGAAGGTATATAGAGATCGAGACAAAGAAAAGGGATACGTTACAAATACCCATTGTATGAAATTTTTTTTTTTTTTTATAAATGGGACTAAATATAATCCTAAAATGCCGTGGGTTTATACATATACGACATAAACGAAAAAAGTAACGAATCCTCCAGAGTTATTTCGCCAATTAGAATATGGTGGTCGGTGCTCGTGACTTCGATTTGGAGGGAATTAACAAAAACCCATTTTTCCTGAAAAAGCCTCGCGAAATTACACGATTTTCCCGGCCCAACGGAGAAATCTTGGGCCCAGCGGACTCAGTTTACAATTATTTTACCAGTTGAATTAATGTTTCGCGTTTTTGCTGAATTGATCGTAATTTATGGAAATCCTAAAAATAAAAACATTTTTCTACCAAACCATTTTTTGCCATCGAACAATAATTATTAAAACATTATTGGAAAACATTCTAATAAAGGGCGCCATGCTCTGGACATAAGAACAGTAAATATAGCAACGGAAAAAAACGTTAACTTGAACTAAATTAAAGACCAACAGAACCGAGTTCTTTATAATTAATCATAATTAAGTAGTATATTTACATGCTAAGCGATATATCATTAGGGAAACGACAGCTATATGAACTTTAAGCTAAAATCGACACATTATGATCAGATAGTAAAGTTAGTAATATACCAGGTGAAAGAGAATGCGGATTAAGGGAGACAGAGATATTTAATGGGAAGATGGAAACGAGAGTTTTATTAGTTAATCACTTTTCGTGTTGTTTTAAACAAAGTTTGTTTTCATTTTAAGTGATTACTTTCAACGAAAGCATCTCAAAATTATTCGAAAGAGAAACTTTAAACTCTATTATGAACCTTATCACTTATAAGCAATACTAGCTTGTGCTAATTATAAAATAATAACACTTACACGTGCTTCTAACATTTGTTAATCCAAAACCCTAATTGAGGCGTTATGAAAAGCCGTACTTAATTCAAAAATATATATTTTCATATGAATGAAGTGATGTGACATTATAATTTAAAAAATAAAACATATCTTTGTTTACATCACTTTTATTTTAATGACAGTTATTACCGTGTTTTCCAGGGCAGTATACACCAAATTAATGAGCGTTTCTGCTGACCGGGAAGGGTGTGTACTATGTTTATTGGGAACCGGCATTCGACTAGATAACTTAGAAGCATTAGAAATAAGGAAAGCCAAAAACACTAATAGTAGACTCATAAATAATCAAATAAATTTAAATAAAAGTCCAATCCTTAAATTATTCCCAATAAACAAAGTACACACCCTTCCCGTTCAGCATGTACCTGCTGATCTCCCACCCTTGGCCCTTCACTAGCATGTTTGTATCAATCTAAAACACATGCGCATCTTAGTTCATAGTTTAGTTATATACTACCTTAAAGAAGCTACGGTAGTAGCGAAACCCGGACGGCTAAAGTATAAATAAAAGTGATGTAAACAAAGTTATTGTTTTATTTTTCAAAAATATATGTACGTAATATTATCTAAATATTTCACTATAAAAAGTCACCGCATGTAGAGATTTTTCGTGAGAATATATTTTTAAGGTAATATATTAATGAAACGATAAAATTCTATAAAAAACATTGAAAATCAGATTTTTTAAAGATCTCAAAGAAATATTAAGATAAAGTTTCTTTATGCGAATTTTTATAAATCATAACTAATGTACTTTAATCAAATAAAAATAAATCAAAATTTTTGATTTCTTAAAAATCTATCCAAAAGTTGTGGTTTTTCCACGGCCTCCCAATATTTTCTTAGGAAAAAGGAATGTTTTGCATGCATATCGGTAATCCGCCCTGGGCAAACTATCATCTATGTCATACGGTGATGTGGTATGAATTTTTAACGTTATCGTTCCTTCGGATAATATTAAAGTGAGGAAAAGATAACAAACTAATTATCTAACCACAGAACTTCTTCTCCGCTGGGGTCGGTAGAAAGAATAGTACTACACAAAATTCTTTGACATTCATACATCATCTCTTGCACACTATTCTGTTATTCCAACTCTCGATGTAACCCGACTCCACTGTTTGATCCACTTGTTGGCAACATGTCATCTTGGGGATTCCTCCACATCCTTTTCCATTCCCTTCTCCTGAAACTCTTTTATCCATGCATCCACCCATTACGTCAATGTCTCCTATGCATTCCTTTCTTAATATCATTCATCACCCTTACATCGAATTTTGAAAAAAAAAAATTAGGTACAGCAGTCGATGAAAAGAATGATTTTTGTATTCGAATTGTCTTCTTTGTCTGTTTTTTCGGTGTCACAGAATTTTATTGTGTTTTTTGTGTGACCTTTTTCTGAGGTGAACTTAATTGAGGAACGTTTTCACATATCTACACCTTTCTTTTCATCGGACAGTTTTAATTTTTAATAGTCATCGTTAATATTACCTACTTTAATCAATTTTTGATTATGTTTATAATTAGTCTATTATGTCCAATTTATCATTTTTCTATTCTTGACATTATTATTTTTAGTATTACTCCTGATGAAGCGGTGAATATAAAGTGTATTATTTAATTCATTTATTAATAATGATGTCACAAAGTGAAAACCAATCGATTGAAGAAATAATATTTTATAATTCTCTTCATATATACATTCAATTAACTATTACCATGCCTAACAGTTAATTGAATGTGTTCATAGATTATTATAAAATACTAACGCCGAATAAACTGTTCCACGAAAAAATGTATTTAATTTGTAAATATTTCTCTTTGTGAAAACACTCCTCGGATTTAACGGGGAGAGGGACGTCGGAGAGTTATTATTTATTAATTCAAAATAATGATAGTATTATTACGCAATACGATAAACATAATGTTTTTAAATAGAAAAATATTTATTAAATATTTTATAAATTTACATAGGATTAGCATTTATTAAAATCTAATCAGAAATATTACTTTTTTCTGACCGTTCAATTGTATGTTTTATAAAATATTTAAAATACGAATATGATGAATTAAAACATCGCTTTTTTTTTGTAATGCGGATTAAAAATCTTCGGTTACGTTTATTTACAAAAACGCAACGGTAAATGATTAAACATACTTTTCTCCATTTTAAAAATCATATTAGTATTTTAAATATTTTTTAAAACATACAACGGGACGTTCAAAAAAATTAATCCTATGTAAATTTATAAAATATTTAATAAATATTTTTCTATTTAAAAACATTATGTTTATCGTAATGCGTAATAACACTATACTTATTTTGAATTAATAAATAGTAACTATCCGCGGTCCCTCTCCCCCTTAAGTTTCAAACCTAGATATTTTTGTCGTCTGTTTATATTGGTTCACATAATAAGTATATATTATTTTATACATTTTTTTTTAATATTTGTACAAAACGAATTATTAAGGCTAAAATATATTAATATTTTTGTGTTCCAAATATATCTTTAATAGAGTTTTATTTTAATATGATAAGATAAAAAATGACATTTTCCCCGTTTTAATAACCTACAAACAAACAAAAAAGCGTAAATAAACTAAATTTAGATAAAATTCTATGTAGAAAATGTTAAGTTGTCTTTATATTTATGTATTGCGTGAAGACGGGTGAGATAATAAGCAATGTAGTATTTCACTCGCCAAATATTTCAAAATTTGCCTAGTGAGGAATCACATAAACACGATCTCGTAATTGATAAAAACTGTTATGCTCCATTTTACTTGTGACTGCTAATAGCTCTTTTTTAAGGTTCCTCAGCTCTAGAAAATGTTAGTCTCTCCTCCCTCCCCCTCCATCCCTCCCGCCCATCCAAACCCAACATAAGCCTGACAGCTTTGCAGTGTACATTATCAGTGAAGGATGACGGCTCAATACCCCAGAAGACGACCTAATAATAGGTCATATACCACGTTGATACATATTTGATTCATCAGATTTACTGAAAGGAAGGGTCTAAAAATGTCACGAATCTCAAACAAGTATGGAGGCTGAACGCTTTGTACCAGTGATTAATGATAAACTTAATGAAAACTTTAAATTGGATGAAAGTGAGAGGCATTGCATCAAAATAACAAATTTGTAGCTAATAAATGAACAATCTTTGAATATTTAAATAATGTACAACCATTTTTTGTATCTATGTACGATCTATGTATCTATTTTTATTTATCTCGTATACAATAATTAAGGTTAATGTAATACCTTTAATACCTGTAAAAATTAAGTTAAACTTCTTTTATGTTAAAATATATTATTATAAAAAAAATTGATTTTGGTAGAACCTGCAGACCTTTTAACGCTACCTCTTTTTCTTTTCTATTATTCCTGTACTCTTCTTGGTTTTATTTTTGTATTAAAAATAGGAATAAATAAGTTGAAAAAACAAAACAAAACAAAATGAAATGAATCACTCAAATCGACAACAAAAAGTGTAATTGTACAAATTATTATTATTACATTAAATTCATTTTGGTGGAAGACAAGCGGTCAAGTGACCGCTTTGCAGGAATTCCTCTTTTTCTTTTCTATTATTGTTTTCCTATTCATGTAATTATTTTTGTATAAAAAAATATGTATTTGTATTAAAATTTAAAAAATAAATAAAAATGTGGATATGTAAATAAAAATACTTAAAAATAAAAATACTTATTCATAAAAACAAAAAAACTGAATAAAAAAATTAAAAAAAATAGAAATAAAAAAGAGGATTAATCGCGACATAACTCAGCTTAGACAAACACTTGCTTCGTTCACAATTCATACGCACTCTACTATTATTCTAACTCTAACATAATTTACTTGATCGTGTCAGACTTTTTCTGCAATTTACTTTTGTGTCTTATTTTCTCCTTACGCTCCTGCCTTCGTGCAAAATAAAACTTTGTAAAAGAGTGATGATGATATAATAACACACATATGAAACTTATTTCCACTTTTATTTTATTTCTCCGTGACCGGTTTCAGCTTATTAAAGCCATCTTCAGACTGGTAAAAGTGTAGTCTCTCCCCACCCCTCCCCCACATGTTGTGTATATAAACCGTAGTTTAAGATTGACTTTTACCAGTCTGAAGATGGCTTTAACAAGCTGAAACCGGTCACGGAGAAATAAAATAAAAGTGGAAATAAGTTTCATATGTGTGTTATTATAATGGAATTCCACCATGTATTATTATCAGTTTCAAAAATAGAAATTTCAAAAAGAGTGATGATTCGTGGTTATCTCTCCTTAGTAATACTGAATGTTTTTTCGATTGATAAATTGAGTTGAAAAAAAAAACACTTAAAATATTATCGTTTTTCTTTGACGCTTCAATTTTGAACCCTTATATTTCCGATAAGCAAGCAGATGACGTATCGGGATTAAATGGCGTGTTAATCTGACAAATCGTTTGCTTGTTCATCGTCTTGTACTCTGGTACCTTCCCCTCCCCTCGGCGTAACCCCCATTCCCCCAAACAACCCATCCCCTAAATCGACCTACATCCATCAAGACGCTGCTAAACAACGAAAAATAATGGACGGCTGTGGCAATAATTCTTCCAATATACGAACAATACAGGTATTAACTATCTGTCTGGGGTTCCCTGTCATTCTGGTTCGATTCACAAAACAATATAATACGTTAAATGAAATATAACAATAACTGTGTTTAAAACCACGTAATTTGTATTAATTTTTACGACCGACTGTTTTCGTTTAGTCTTAGTTTCATCAGGGTACAAAATTAAACCAAACAAATAACATATAGTATATACGTATATATACGGTACATGCAGATGGAGATACAATATGAAAATGTAATATGATAACGGTGAGATAGCAATAGATGATGTTGAATCAATTAAATTTGTATAATAGTCCGATATTAGGTATATTTTCCATAATTCCTTAATCACATTCTCAGTTGACGTTTTGTGTCTTTCTGTATAATATGATAACCCATTCTTATACATATTATCTGTCTCTTTTTCTCTCTGTTCCTTTGTTGTGATTTCAATTTAATCTATTCTGCTGTCGTACTGTGTTTTTACTTATCTCTTCCAGGAAGATACTGTGTTTTTACTTAACCCGGCAGTATTGCTGTCTCGATGTTTTTTTTTAAATATTTATTATATTACATCTCCCTCTGTGTGTATACGAGTATATAAGCACATACCATTTTTTTGTTTGTTTAATTGAACTCTGATAACGCTTAGACTAAGCAAAACCGGTCGGTCGTAAAAATTTAAATAAATTCCTTAGTTTTAAACAATGTTGTAGTTTTATGTGTTTTAATATATTACATTTTGTGAATGGAACCAGAATGATAAAGAACCCAAATCAAGTAGTTAATACAGTTAGAATATAGTTAATAAATGTAATGTTAAATGCATAAAATATGTATTATTATCTACGAACCCCATTTACTTTTCCTATCTATTAAAAAAAACACAATTAGAAGTCACTATATATATATATATATATAGGCACATACTTTTGCTTCAGTTCAGTTTTAAAAAACTGACCATTTTACTTTAAGTACGAAACTACAGAGCTAATATACATAGAGATACCCTTACACGCTAGAGGAATAAATTAAAATAAGAGAGGCGAGCTAGGTATGTCACGAATTTGAGTAAAGCAGTAAATAAGTAAAAAAAAAGTTTGCCTTGTTTACGAAAGCCGAATATCGTGTTAAAGTATTTAGCTTGACCGTTTTTATAAATGTTTTTTGATTTACTTTCCGCCGTCAAAATCGCGTAAAACAAACATGGACGGCAGTGAACTAGGCTGGTGACAAAATGGGTGTCACGCAGCCAAAAATATGGTACTCAGGCAAGTCTATTAATTATCACGTCAGTGGGCGTAACTCTCAAATTTCTTACGCCGTTTTTCGGTAAAAGCCCCTTTTTTTATTTATTTTTTATTTCTACCTCTCAACGAAGGTTTGGTAGCTACCTACTTAAGCTAAGTCCAAAAATGTATAAACTTAAATCTATACAAGGTGTTCGGAGGTAAAGTGCAGTAATTTTGATGGCGGGCGGGTGTTTCTTCGTGATAGTACAAGCATAAAACATAAGTAACATTATCGTTTCAATGTACTTTTCAGGTAAAAATGTTTATTTGCGAAAATGTTTAAACGTCAAAACTCCTGTTGTCTGTTATTGTTTGTGTGCGGTTTTCACGGAGACTGATCAGATATAGATGCGCGACCTTTCCATTATTCACTCCGGGTATCAGGTATATTCGCCCCTACACTACAATTTTTTAACATGTCTTTTTGAATGAACTCAATGGAAAGATTTACTAATTAAGGTGACAATATGTACTCGCTGATCAACGTGGTAATAGTATTTCATTTTAAAATTTCTCCGATTCATTTTAAGGTGCTTACATAAACTAGTATAATTATTTTTTTTTAATAATAACCATTATTATTAATTTAAAAAAAAAACGGTTTATTTATAAAAAAAAGTACTGCTACGTAATTATTGTATCACATATAATAACAATTCAATTCCGTTGCATATTTAAAATTATGTAATTGTTACTATTATATTACGTCTATCATCACTGTAACAAAACTGTAATGCTGTTTTGTTTTTTTTCTTTTTTTTTCTCAATTTGCTGATATTTTGATATTTTTATTATATTAATTTTATCGATATATTGAACTCTAATATCTCTATAACAAAACTGTTATGCTGTTTTCATATATTTTTTAATATTTTTCCAAGTTGTGTACATTGATCATAACATGCATATACGCGGATGTGTGCACCTATTTTGTTCTAATTTTGCGCTACATTTGTATGATGATTGTTATTTATTGTAATGGTATTATATAATATTGTTGAAGTAAATTCCTGTTGACAAGCTACTTGCAGTGGCTTATACAATATTATAAATAAAAAATAAAATAAAATAAAATCAAAATAACGGCCATAAACTTAACCTCTTAGATGAAAATTAATAAAAATTCCGAAAGCTATTTTATCAAATGAACAAAGAAATATAATTTATTTCCCACTTCTGGAACATGTTCAAGCCGAGATCAATATATCATAATGCAAGGGAGTATAATTAGGCTGTAGAAAAAAAACTTAATTCCAAATTAAAAATAATTTGGAATAGTCAATGAAAACCATTTTAATGACCATTAGACAAATTTTAAACAATAGTACAATATAACCTTTATGTGGAAAAACTTTGTAGTTTAGTACAACTATTAAACTTAACTAACGGAATGGCTCCGGCTTACTTATCGGAACTGTGTATTCCCGAAAATACCAACTCACGGCAGTCCACCCTTAGGTCAGCAGAGTCATCAGCTATCGGCAGGTTGAAGGAACCAAAGCGCACACCTAATACTAAGTTCGGTGATCGTGCTTTCGGAGTGTCCGGACCTAAAGCCTGGAATGAACTGCCGCATGACTTAAGAATTATCAAAGACTCAACTGAATTCAGAACTAAACTTAAAACACATCTTTTCAGACAATCGTATCCATAAATTGAAGAAATTCACCTGTAAATTGCTTAGCTAGGCTAGCCGGTTAGTACTTACCAGAGTCATTAAATAAATAAATAAATAAAATAATAAAATTAAATTAAAAATTCACGCATCGGTGCGCAAATGCGTCCACAGCCCGCAACACTGTAAATAACCAACGTGTAAAATAAATAAAAAAACGTTAATATTTATTAAAACTTCTTACGCTTTTTAAGGTAATTTTATAGATATTTTCGAGTCCTAAAATTCATTTTATGATTACTTTTTAGTCCTAAAAACTAATACCAATAATTCAATAAATACCACCTCTTCTTGTGCCACCAATCATCTAGTTAATATAACATCAATAGAAAAGGAGCAACAAATAACAATCTAAAACTATCATCTCTATGAATAAATTTTTCTAATAAAACTGTGTTCATCTGCCAGGTAAGTATGTTTTTCTGTATCTGTTTGTACATAATTAGTTAAGAAATATTTGTACAGCGCCCTTGAGGTGATTTTTCACAAAAACGGCGCTATACAAATCATCCAACTATTATTATTATTTAAATAACCGTCTCTTTACTCGGAATTTAATAAGAACATTAGTAATAAAATTGAAAATATTTCATGAGTTTGATTCACCTACATGGAAATAATATAATTAGACCGTCTGTAAGTGTCTTCCCCACACCTTGATAATGCCTTCGGAAGGTGAAACAGCTGCCATGCGTAATATTAATTACCTAGCCAACTTTTTTGTATGATTGGTGGCAGTTATTAATAAATTTAAAAAAAAAATTGAATAAAAATTAATTTCTACAAATTAAGCTTAAACACAATTCAAAAAAATATTTTGCATATATATTATTTTATATTCTTGCTTGATGTTGGAAAATGTAAAATTTTGAATGTAGACGGAACTGGCGACTTTTACGTGACTCTTAGCTCCATGACTAAAATATTTCTTAACGCCCCTTGACTTACGGTGGCCATTTGTTCAAGTCGCTTCCCGCCTTTCGAGACGTTCGTATTTCAAACTCCTGTCAAAATAGGGGATGTATTCATGTCTTGTTTTCTATCCCTTAAATAATTTCAAATTCGAATGCATCCAGGAAGGGTGTCAAGTTGTCGAAATAAAACAAAATATAAAAGCACACATTTAAAAAAATATTACAGGTAGAAAGCTATCAGTAAGTACATTCAACTGGAGAGATTAACCGATAGATGCGTATTGCGGGCATGTTCTGGAAATGAGCTATGTTTTTCCTTATTCTTATGAAATCTTACATTTTCAAATAACGAAATTTTCCACTCAAATATACACTACGCTGGTAATACATCATGCCACTGAAGAGAAGATTTAAAGGCCAACACTGAAAAATGGCCCTCAACATTACTTTACTGGTTTCTAACTCAAGCAATACCATAAATGTTTAATCTGTAAATTCTATGCGGATAGTTAGAACTTTTTGCACTGTATTCATTATTTTGTAAAATGTAAATAAATAAAAAAATATATATTAATTGATAAACTAAAGTTCTTAAAAACTTAAGACAAGATTTTTGTGCATAGCGCAAAGGGTAACAATTATTATTTTTATAAACAATAATTATTAATCTAAAACACTCATCCATTACTAATCACTCATCATTTACTAATAAAGTTGGTTGTTTACAGGTGAAAATATAATAAAAACAGCAATTATTGAATGGAACACTAGTATATATTGATTAACTTGGCGGGTTTGCGATAAGCCGACGTAGCTCAACGGTAGAGCATCTGACCGGACATTAGAAGGGTGCGGGTTCGAGTCCTGCCGGCGACATTTATCTTTGCTCGGAAGGTTTTTTCAATTTGGATGAGTGTTTTAGATTAAAAATTATTGATTATAAAAAAAATATATATATATTTAAGGTTTCAAAAGACACAAATCTTATAACTGTAATCCTTAAATTCTACGAAATATGTCTCATAATGTCCAGATATATGTGCAGTTTCAAACCCAGTGATTTTTTATTTTTTTTACGTTTTACCTAAAATTTCAATTCGCATTTCTTAAAGAATTTAAAAGTTTACAATTTGAGAATAATTGTCTTTTGAAATCTTATACATTTCAGTAATTACTCGTATAGAATTTATTGATAAATCATTCGTAGTTTTTCTTGAGTTAGCAACCTGCAAAGTTCGTATTTTTGGGTACTGAGAATTAAGAGGATGGACATTTTTTTTTTTAAATATTGGGATAAAAATTTTCTTTGATTTTAAAAGACATTTTTTGTATTCCTATTTTGTACATTATTTTATTTTTCAAATCAAATTTCCCCTTTCGACTGTTATTAGAATAACAAAATAAAAATAAAACTATTTTTAATTATTTTATTGAGATTTAAAAACCTAATTTTAATATTTAATCATTGTAGAAAATAATATTAACATATGATATTGAAGAGAAAATATTAATTACATTTTTTTTTTAAATTGCATTTCCTTACCACATAAAAAAATCAGATCAGGAATACGACCTTTTTCTGATCACCCTACATATACTTTAAAAAATATTTTAATATATTGAATATCCTCAATAAAATGTTTTTATGGTTTTTCTTTAAAAAACAGAGAGAAATTTTCCAAAAAAAAAAATAGGCCGTAGTGTCATTTTTTCATAAACACTAACTTAAATGTTTTTTTTTTAATGCGGATTACAAAACTTTGATTAAGTTTATAAATAAAACGTACCGGGAACCGATTGCAATTTATTTTTTCCATTTTAAAAATTTATTTTTATATTTTGTAAAACATATGTATGAAGATCAGAAAAGGTCGTATTTGTGACATGATTTTTATAAATGCTAAAACTTTGTAAAATTTATAACAATGCGTTTTTTTTCTCCTTAAAAACATTATGTATATCGTATTGCATAATAATATTATCACTATTTTGAATTAATGAATATATCCTGTTCATCGTCCCTCTCCCCCTTAAACTGGAGATGATTGTATTTCATTAATGAATCCATATTTAAAAATCCTCCTTTGTTCATTAAATAAAAGAAGAGTATATTTTCATCATTGTTAAATTTCGCTTTTTATATTAGCAGATCTTGAAAAAAAAAACATTAAAATAAATAACCAATTATTCGTAAGTAAATTAAAGTTATTCGAAAAAATACGCGATCAAATATTTGCGATTTGTCGATTTTAATAAAACATTTCTTGTATTGAATTCTTCGTAAACCAACAGGAATAAAGTGTATCATATAACAAATGTATTATCAGTGTGTTCAATAGAGTTCCTACACGGCTTATAGGTAGGTTATGGAGGTATTTCCAACCCTTGGAATTTTCTATTACAAAATACGAAGGCAGTATTCTCGGAATACGTAAACACCGCCGTAAAATCTAACATCTTATGTGGGGTCAGTATATGCAGCGGGGATAAATGTTCCCTACAAATACAGTACGGGATCTGAATTTTGGTATGTAATAAAATTGCATCTTTCTTATATCGTAGTACTGCTAGCTTGGATACGTCTAGAAATACTCGTAAACGTTTATTCTTGGAAAGCTAAGATATAAATTTTATTAAAAAAATATTTCTTCTTTGAATTTGTTAATTACAATTTCATATTTGTAGAAAAAGTTCAAACTTTTTTTAATTCTTTAACCAGTAATAATATAAGCGAAAAAGTGGTGAATCTGCATCACATTTGGAGTCGATATTACGGAATAACCCCCTAGTACGTGACATACCTATTTTATCTGCAATCTCCTTATAACCTCTGACCTCTGATAGTATAAGGTTATGCCATAAGCTATCGATCAAATGAAGCGGGGTGATAGGGGATTTTATTTGCAATCAAAGTGGTAAAATTTGTTGTGGTGGTCCAATTCTTAATCCTTTCAAAGATATATCATTTTCTGTAATTTTTTTAATACCCAAATGCCATTTAATTGCAGTAATTTAAAAAGGTACTGACGGTTTGAGTTTATTTTTCTAATTAATATCTAATGAGAGTTTTTTTATGAACTCCGGTACCCATATTTCTATAGTAAATTTTGTTTTTTGTAATATTTTTTTATTCTTTAAAAATAAAACCTGCCATTGAATTAGAAGCGATAGCAATAAGCATTAAAAATAATGACCGTGCTTTAAGAGAGTTGAAATATTTTTGAAGTTTGAGTTTGCTTGAAATGATGTCGTTTGTGCATAAGAACCGGTTGGAGATATTTTGAACATTTGTTAAAGAAATGCTAGAATTTAAATTGTTTTGTTTAATTTTCAATCACATCCTAACATGTAAAGTTTTAGGATTTTCAAGTAAAAATAATAATAATTGTTTTTATATGGATGCTTTTTATTCTAATAAATTTTTTTTTTTTTTAAATTAAAGAAAAAAAAAAGAAAAAAAAAAAAAACTTTTTTTGATTTGAGCAAGTCGAGTCCGAAGCTGGAATTATTTATGTTAGCTATTTATTGTCTTTAAAAATGAGTCGAAGCGTAGAGCCGGCTACAAAAGTTTTTTAACCCTCAGTAGCCATTAAACAAGTTTAATTAAAATCTAAATGCTAAGATCGAATTACGTTTTTTTTTTGTTTTTTTGGTTCTCTATGTGATGACGTTGACTACGTTACCTCGAATAAACACGTGAACGAAACCTGCCAATCAAAAGCAAACTGGCGGTTGTCACAAAATTTAACACTGAACACAAACAAAACGCAAATCTGAAATTTTGTTCAGTACAAGCTACACCCATAAATATAAACTTTAATAATAATGATATCGAAGCTTCTCAAACTTGTTCACTGCTGAGAATGCAATTAGATTCAAACATAAACTGGAAAGAACACATATCAAAAATAGTTGCGAATAGCAATTGTACTAGGCACACTCAGAAAAGTCATGTATACCGATTCAGTAATCTCTGCATAATATGGATACGTCTATTCAATGATTAAGTACGGAATAATGTTTCATGGAAACTCATAAAACGCCAAAGATGTTTTTATTATCCAAAAAAGATGCATAAGAAAAATTACAAATTCCGGTTATTTGGATTCTTGTAGATCCCTGTTTAAACAATTGAAACTTCTGACGAACACTGATATATATATATATATAATGTAGTTATGCTTAATAGTACCGTCATCTCCAGATAGGTTTCCACTAAAACACTATAAACACACGAAAAATATTTACAGAAAACCTACTAATACCACAAGCCAACAAAACGATATTTCAAAATGGACCTTACTTCATGGCGATTAATGTATATAACAATAGTGTGGTCCCCATACTATATCATTCATATAAAAAATATTGAACGCGTGCAGCGCAAATCTTTACGTTTTATTAACTTCAAACTACACATACCAATACAACACATAAACTATACATTCTTGCTAAATACACTCAAAATACATACTTTTGAAAACAGAAGAAAAATAACAGACTTAACTTTTTAATTTAAAATTATTTATTCCTTATTAGACTGTTGTGAACTCCTGCAACTAATCAATTTCAAAGTACCTCATCGACAAACTCGGCAAAATATGTTATTCTGTAACAATAATTCTGGGACAAACTACCAAATGCATGCACCCATTTCTCGTCTACATATACTTGGAAATAAATTCACCTCTGCTATAGATATATTTAACATAAGTATAGACATGGTGAAAAGATACCTGAACGATATTTTTATGTTGCAACAATTATAAGAGCATCGTATAAGAGCTATTGTTTAATTATTATTTTTTATATATATTATCTTTATACTCGTCTACAATCCATAAACTTTTTTTTTCTTTCTATGTATCATATACCAGATTATGTATTATGCAATTCCATACATTTTTACATCATCCGAAATATAAAAAAACAATGATTTTTTTTTCACAATGTCATGCACTCATATTATAAGAGTATTATATTATGCACTTGTGTATTATATATCATGTGGAAAAAAAAGTAGTATCTACAAATTAAAAACCTTTCCCTTTGTAACTTCTCTGTGGCATGCACTTATACATTATTATACCTTCATATATATTATAAATATGTTACACTTATATACCAACTATGCATCATGTTATTTTTTTAAGTTCTGTACACATAATCATTTTAATGTTAAAATATGTAAAAGCCCCTTGGGGCGTTAATGAATGAATAAATAAAATAAATAAATAACAACCTTCCACATAACATCAAACAAACACGCCATCTTCTTCAATTTGAATTATCACTAAAAACATTAATTCTGAACAAATGTCACTACACCTTAAACGAATACTTTGAACATCGGATCATGGAATATATTCTATGATCTGAGCTTTGAATACATAGAAACTTGGATTTTTTTTGTTATTTTATGGCTTTCGCCCATTAAGGGCGATCTTGGCCATCAGTTAGAATTTTATAGTACAAATTGTTCTTAAAATTAGTTACTTTTAAACAAGATATAATATTTGGACAAATAAAATTGAAGCAGATAAGTTAAATAAGTTAAACAGTGTTAATTTATGTGCTTTTAATCCCAATGACTTATCTCCGTCTCTATATATTATATGTGAATATGTATTTTTTATTTTATTTATAAACATATATATATTTTGTGTGGACTAACTATTAGAAATAGGATGCACCTGTAATCCATACCCTTTCCAAAATTTTAAACTTTTATTAGTAGAATAAAGTTTTTTTTAATAATAATTTTGATAATTCATTTTGATGTGTGATTACGCTCCTTTTTGTTTGAGGATGAAATATTTTAATAATTTTTGAGATATCTTTTTCACCGTTGAGATGATAATGAAATAAATAAATAAAACTTCTTAAAATGATCGAGTATATTAATTTGACGCCAAAAAGTGAATACCAATCGTTTGAAGAAATTGTATATTAATATTGCTAAAGTCAAGCATTGAAAAAAATGTAAGCTTTATGGTCAGATTTACAATGGATACAAATTAAAAGCAGATGACAGTTTTTGTTGGTTATGGTGCTCAGGTAACTGACTATAGAGATGCTTAATTACATCCCATAGTGTACATGTTTGTTGCTTGTATATCAGTCAAAAGTTGAGACTAGATTAACTAACCATCACGTCATTTCTCCAGAGAGGATTAAGCCCCATCCATCCCTGTCTTGGCACACACTCCTCGATTCATTATCATTTATTCATCGTATCATTTATTCATATACTTTTGGTAGATTAGATTCACTTGACCCTACCATATCTTCCTAAGACGTTCCGGAATTTTGCTTCCTTCAACTCTGTCAAAAGTTAGTGAACTGAAACTAATTCGAAATAGCATATTTGTTATTTATTTTCTGAACTCTTATTATTGTTCATGTCCTCGCGTGGTGTTGAAATCCCACCCACTCCTCCCAAATACCGCCCTTATACATTTACGGGCGCCCGTAGAACCTTTCTCGCCTTCGTATCTGTAGATTAATTTGTTTCCGTAGGCCCTCATCAAAAACACGGGTCACGTGACAAAACCATCTCTTCCATTATTATTGTTACATGTTTCATCTAAAAACGAAACAGCATCCCTCCAATTTTGTTTTTCAAATCAATTGTTGTCGACCCTTTTCAAATCGTGTGTACGTCCTGCGTTTTCCCGCCAAATAGCATCACGCCATTGAAAGAGATAATCCTAGATGACATTTCCGGCTTTTGGTACTTAATGTGACCAGTTTAGAGTCTGGGAAGTATGAATACTATGAAAAAGATTGCATTTTATGGTCAGAAAATGTTAAACATATTAATGGAGAAAATGTGTTAGAAGAATGTATGACCCGCAAATAGATGGAAGAATTATAAAGTTTTCTTGTGTTTTTCTTATCTGAGGTGAGAATTATTCTTAACTAATGAATGTATATATGACTAATAATAATAAAAAAAAAAGTGTGTGGAGAGATGATATGGAGAAGTGCAAAGAAATTATGAAATCAAGAAATGTAATTGACTATTAATGTACGTTAAAAGAAAAAATAAGTGCAGTTAAGTAATTTATATCACGATAATTTAATAAATTTGTTTTATATATTTGTAAAGGATCATGAAAAATGAAGTCTATTAATTTTTCGTAGTGGGTACATGTTATGATCGCGCGATAATTGGTGAGCATTAAGAAATTACTGTATTTGAGGTTCATTATTAAGTGAAACGAAACCCTTTTAGAATCACCCCAGTGAGACACCACTCAGATCTGAAACATTGCGTCAAATGGCTTTTGCATGTTTAGCTGCTAAATCTGAATAGCCAGTTACTTCCCTCTCGTTCCCTCTGTTTTTCAACCCTCTGACAACGCTCTTCAATTAGGGGAGGCATATTCCAACTGGTTTCGAGCAGTGTACCGGGCTCTTAATAAATTATAAATGAAGTTGGACATTTCATCGGGGTGATGTTTGGATATTCCACTTTGAATCAACGTCCTTAATATAGTAATATAAATTCTAAAAAAATATTTATTATATAACGCTCATCTAGTGTATTTCAAGTCGTCGATTTGTATTGAATTTCACCCTAGCATACAGGTAAGCAGACTTATTATTACAGGACCCAGATCAGTTCCCTGTGGGACCCCGGGCGTCTTTTGTTGCCATGAAATGGAGTGGAAATATAAAAGCGAACAGACCAGTGGAAACACACGTACGTTAGGCGGATCTCTTTACATAATACCCCCGATCGCTCAAGCAAGGCGAAGAAAGGAAAATATTCATGCGGATCGAGATGTTGAATGTTTGATTTCCCTTCGTATTAGTTCCGATATAAGCTGCTAGCTGACCACGGCCAATTTATTCCTCGTCCAGCCGGTGAGTTGTAAAGAAGAGAAGCTCCTAAGAGATTTAGAATACGAGATGTTAGGTATTATGTACTTACTGTAAGACGTATGGGATGTTTTGAATATCATAAATATTAACGATCAGAAAGGCAAACGATTGAAAAACATTCAAGTACCTGCTACTCAAATATACAAATACGTTAATAATTGAATTGCATTTAGATAAAGTTATTCTACCTATTCTACATAATTAACTTTTACATGATTAGAAAAATGTTGTTTGTTATCAGAATCGGCCTTCGGGGTCGAGGGGTAAGGCTCTCGACTACGAATCCGAAGGTCGCGGGTTCGAATCCCGGCGTGCGCGAATAAATTTTATTAAATTAATTTGTGCTGTTCCACAATTAATTCATTTAAAAATAATATATAGTATATTTGCGCACGTTTCAGAGTGGAAGATACTCTCAGCCCTGGTGAAAGACCAACATTCAGAATTGAAACGTTGCTTGAGATGGATTTTAGCCGTCTTTGGTGACCAGATCTGAATAGCCATGTATTTCCCCACCTTCCTTTCTCCCCTTCTCCTTCCCTTCCTTAAAACCTTCAGCCTCACAACATTCCCCAATTGGGGATGCCATAGTCTCACTGGCTCCAGACGGTTGGGAGCAGTTGGGACTCTTGTGCGGTATTCATATAAAAAAAAATACAATTATTCAAGTGGCAATTCACCTGGTAACAGTTTTCGGATTACATTTATTTTTATTTTGAGAGAGTACTTTAAAATTACTCTAAATTAATATTTTGTTAATATTTCTGGCCAATTTCAGTGATGAGGGAAAAACATAAAAATTGTAGGGTTACCGGCGCTTAATCAAAAAATGCTACTGACTAATCGTTATGGGTAAAATTTTCTGATACTGGTCGTACCGCTCCATGAAAATTTTACATTAATTTTTATCTTCTTCCTAATTACCTGCTATTGTAATCTAGCCCAGGTGTGCGCACAATGAACAATATGAACATTTTATAAAGTACCCATTAAAACATATTTTCTACGCAAAACTTTGAGAGTAAGTAACCGAACAACACTAATAAACCAAAAAAATTAAATATTCATAAGTCAATAGATGTCTCATATAAATAAAAATCGGGTAGGTATATCCAAGACTCTATTCCGATTGCAACTTTGTTCGGGAAGAACTTTGCAATCATCATAAGGATAGCAGACGATAATATGGGATTTAAAAAATGGAGGATAATATTAACAAGTCTTGAACTTGAGGTATGATATCGGTGTAGGTGGCGTAAATTGAACTGGTCTCATTAGCTAAGTTGGTTAAGCGGTTGCCCCGGATAGGCAGAGGTCCTGGTTTCGAGTCCCAGATGCGACTGAAATCTTTTTATTTTTTGTTGTCTTTTTCGGATTCGTGTTTCATTTTGGGATGTGTTAATATTATCTTCTTCAATGATTAAAGTATATTAAATTTTCTTAACGTGATATAAATTACTTTAAAACTACACTTTTTTTAAACGTTTATTCATGGTCAATTACAAATCTTGATTTTTCACTTCTCCATATCATCTCTCCATACACTTTCTTTATTTTTATTATTATTTTACTCGCACACATTCATTGGTTAAGACGCATTTCCAGACAAAATTAATAAGATATTGTATAAACATACGTAATTGGTACTTTAAAAATGTTAATTTTAAGATACAATCCTTACCATTTGTAATAAAATGTACTCTGTATGTCTAAATAAATTATCAAATAACTTGATAAATTTAGTTGGTTCAAATACATTTTTTTCTTTCAAGAATTTATTTAAATAAACCACTTTTTTTAATATGAATACCTCACAAGAGTCCCAACTGCTCCCAACCGTCTGGAGCCAGTGAGACTATGGCATTCCCAACTGGGGAATGTTGTGAGGCTGAAGGTATTGGAAAGGGGAAGGAGCAGGGGAGAGGAAGGTGGGGAATTGGTTTTGCCAATGAAATACGTTTAGCCACGTAGATCCACTTGAAAAAAACTTATTTGTAATGAATTTATTAACCATAAAAAATCGAAGATGGTGTATTAAAAACTCCAGTTGTTGAATTTTACTATCCTTCAATCGATTTCTTTGTTAAAAGGACCGTATTAATTGTTTTTCGTGTTTAATTCGTAGAACTACATTTAATTTTTTTTATAATTTGATATAAATCAAATTTAATATTATTATTAAGTTCAGCGTGTATTTATAGTTTTCTCGTGATTTTAAAATGGCATTGAACGCCAAAACAGCTGTCACAATAATAAAAAACAAAAAATACTTGCAGAAGGACTGTATACTACCTGCTAAATAAGTTCAAAGTATTTTTTTCAACAAGCCATTTTTTTTTACTACGGATTGGTTATACAAAACCTGCTGAGAAATAATATTTGTTGGTCTGAGAACTCACCCTAAGCAGCTTTGGCTTGTTTCCAAGGAACCCCTAATTCGGGAAACACTTCAAGATAATCTTCTCTAACGGAAAATGGTATATCGTAGATAAGTATATACATGGAGTTATTGTACAATAATCACTTACACTCTAAAGGTAATCGAAATTTCGGCAGTTATCTTCAGTTTGACGGCCTCCATGGTCGAGGGGTAAGGCTTTCGACTACGAATCCGAAGGTCGCGGGTTCAAATCCCGGCGTGCGCAAGTAATTTTTATTTAATTAATTTTGTGTTGTTTCACAATTAATTCATTTAAAAATAATATATGGTATATTTGCGCACGTTCCAGAGTGGAAGATATCAGTATCGCCCTGGTGAAAGACCACCATTCAGAATTGAAACGTTGCTTGAAATGGATTTTAGCCGTGTTTGGTGACCAGATCTGAATAGCCAGGTATTTCCCCACCTCCCCCTTCCCCTTCTCCTTCCCCTCCCCAATACCTTCAGCCTCACAACATTTCCCCAATTGGGAATGCCATAGTCTCACTGGCTCCAGACGGTTGGGAGCAGTTGGGACTCTTGTGCGGTATTCATGTAAAAAAAAAAAAAAAAGTTATAAAACATATAAATATTACAATTATGAGAGATTATGAGCAACATCGCCAATAGTAATTTCTTTTGGTGTTGGAACTCAACAACTTATATTTGAAATGATTTTTTTTTTTATTAAAAAACCTTTGTGACTTTTTTCCACTTATTTGCATGGATGTTTGAAATTTGTGTTATTTTATTGCTGACGGTACTGTTTATTGTGTTTAACACAATAAACAGTGTGCAAAACAATATTAGAAAAGCAGGGAACTCACTCCCGACATCCATGCTATATATACCATAGATTTAGTATTCATTGTACCAGTCTAAGGATGCCCGTGATAGGGTGAAACCGGTCCGGTCGAAAATAAATAAATAAGTGGAAAAAGTTACAAAGGTTTTTTAATTAAAAAAAAACATTTTAATATGGAATTCCACCATGAATTGACAGTTTCAAAATTAAAAATAACTTATATTTGAATTTAGATTTTTTTTCCAATTGTACATCCGAAAACTTTTTTCAGTGGGACATAAGAAAGCATTGTATCAAAAATAGTAGTAAGAAAGCGATAACTGAGATAAAATATAGGAAAAACAAATATCAAGACGATGGTGCCTAGGAGAAAATATTGTCACAATTTTTATTACTGTTGCGTTAGGACTGAGGTTTTACCTGGGAATATATAAATAGTTCACCTATCTTTCAGTGGCGTCATTGGTTAAGGAGGAAAATTAGAGGTCACCTATAGATAAGAAAGGCTAACGATTTGAAGTGTCTGACTTTAGATGTATGAGAGTCGACAAGTACCGAAAAGGTGACAACTCTTAAACGGGTAACAAACAAATGGAAAATTAAATTGATTCATTTTTTTATTGGAATATTTATTTGAAGCTTATAAATCTCATTGAAATATTTTAATCGTTGAAAATAATACTAACTAATCTCAAATGAAATATTTGTCATTTTTTATCGATATCATACTTCAATTTAAGAACAGTAAATATCATCTTTAATCAATTATGTTGTAATAAATGTTGAAACTTCATGTATGCTCGATTTTATCATTATTATTTACATATCATTACTCACTTATTACTATTAACTTATTGCTACTTACTTATTACTATTTACATAATTTTATTTACTTATTATTATTTATCTTTTCACTAAAATTGTAAAGCCGCTCATCTCAACACAGGACCATCCCAGTGAGATAAGTAGCTAATTAATGTTTTTGTTTTGTTTTCAAATTTAAGAATAAATAAATAAATTCCCATGTGCTTTTTGTTGCTATGTTTCTATATTTTTGCAAGATTCCACCCGAGATTATTTGTAATCTAGATATTGTGAATTTATTGGTAATTAATATTAAATTTTAGAAAGCAATAAGATGGCATTAGCTCGGTTGGATAGGTCCTGGGTTCGAGTCCCAGATGCGACCGTTATCTTTTTTTTATGTTTTTGTCTTTTCTGTTTAATATATTTTTTTTAATTTTAGATTTATTAATATTATCTTCTATGATTAAAAATTGAATTTGTTCTATAGCTACACTTATTTATGTTATTAATTCAGCGTGCTGGTATGATGCGTAAAACAGTTACAGATAGCACATATTTGCAAAACTTTTCTTTTTTCAAAAACCTTTTTTTTAAATAAATATTTTAAATAATAAAACCAGTACGCGCTTGTTCCATAATCTACACCAGTTACTTGAATCCTTTAAAAGCTGCCATTTCCGTTTCAAAACATTAATAACCTAATAACCCAGAAGTTAACAACTTAAATCTCAAACAATTAAAAAGGTATAATGACAATTTTCCAGGTCAGACGGGCACACTTTCAAGTTAATTGTTTTTTTTTTTAAACCTCGACATAGAAAAATTAAAAATAGGTTAATGTAATATAAATTCCTCAAAA